>STHB01032852.1:0-22846 GCA_018908115.1 Anopheles rivulorum
TAATCGATTTCGTTCAGTACGATTTTTCCCACCTCAAGCTCAGCATCATCCATTGGAGTCTGATTTGTAGCGGAGGTACTGTGGTTTTTGCTTCCGATGCTACGGGAAAATTAATCTTCCCGTGCTAGGTTGCAATGCGGTAAACATCGGGCGGCGGGTAGAATAACAAGAACCAGCACACCAAGCGGCAGGCAAACGATCTTACAAACCCAATCGTTACGACACGCGATCGCGCCCAAGCGCGTTCGCTATAAACACTCGCCTCGCCTGTAGCTCAATTCGCTGCATTCCGCTAATGCCTTTGCGCTGGGCACCAAACATCGATTTCGACATTTTGCATCCACCACCCCCTTTTCACCTTCGTTCACCCCCTTTCACCAACCCTTGGGCAAAGCTCGACCCCGCGATTCGTTCGGGCCAGAATTAAGCAACGTAGCCGTCCGACTGGTTTGGTGCTGAACAAAAAAACAACAACAACAACAACTGAAACGGTGGCGATGAAGAGGGCGCATGTGCGCATGTGTGCTCAGCTTAGGTGAGTAAGTGCACAGCCGAAGAAGGAGAACCGTGCAATCGCGCTGGTTCGCACGCACACACTACCACGGCACAGCAGCGACACAGCGCACGAAGGACTTCTTGTATAACTGGCACTACTAATGGTAAAACACTACACGGTCGATCGCAAGCCAGCACCAGCACCAGTAGGCAAACACTCCGCAACAGTTGAGGTCTTTGTGGCTTGCAATCACGCGTACTTCGCTTTGCACCACGGTTCACGGTTCTCTGTGGTTGGGGAAACATGTGGGGAGGGTGGGCTGCGTGATGGGGGGGAGAGAGTGGAAGAGTGACGAAGGGGAGAAGGTGGGGAGGAGGGTGTGCAAAACAAATTAACCAACATGATGTTGCCAAACGCCAAGAATCGCCGACCCGCGCGAAGAACGGATCCGCCAATGGTCAGAAGGGTGTTCTTTAGCGAAGAGTAAATAGATACTTTGGCACACATACGCGCACACACACACACATACACACAGATTGGAAAGGGTTGCAATAGCATGGTAAAATTCTTCATTCGAAGGTTTCTGTTTTTTTTTCCTCGCTTCTTTCCTTCTCGATGAGCAAACGAAGGTGGTCTGATGTCTGATGCCGAACAGATTTGCTACACCGTTAGCTACCGGAGCAAGTGGCAATGTTTGCTTGCTGGCAGATGAGATTGCAACATTTTGCGTTTGCGTTTGTCGTTTTGTGTGTTTTTTTTTTTTGCCCGAATGTTTTGTTTTACTATTTTACTTGTTTAATTCATCTGCTCATCGGTGTGGAGTTTTGCTAACCGTGCTCGTACAACTAGGTACCATTGAAATTGAGGCCACTCTTTGGTTGGCAAACGTTTTGGAGTAGCTCAAAGTCGTTTTGTTCATCATATGTTGTATGCTGCATCACTGTTGCTCAGGTTTTGTTTTCTCTCGCTTTAGTCTTACACTTTTGTTTACTAAAAGTGGGGAAAAATCTTTTTCCGGACTGTGCTCTTGTACTAAGGATCGGTATTTACAAGTCAAGAACGCTAGAAAAAGTAGCTCAAAATCTCTGACGTTGTAATGCCATTAGGGAAAAGAAAAAGAGAAAATGTTACAAGCTAATTGAAGGTTCACACAAATTACATCAAGTTTCTCCAATCAAAGGGTAGCGTACAGCCTGTCTTTCGTCGCTCTCGCAACTAACTCGCCTCAAGAATATCTGAACCTTAGGCGTGTTGGCAACCGCAATTTTAAATGAAAAGTTCTGCAAAATTGTTTGCCTCCCAGTCGATGGCGGGGTTCGTCGCTTAACACAAACGAAACGGTCCGATATCGCTAACAGATTCACAAGGTTTATGCAAATGTGGATGTGCTGTTTTTTTGTTTTTTTGGTTGATGCTTCATCACCCAATGTGATATCATTCGAATGTATGCCGGATGCGCGTTAAACCTGTTGCCGAATGGTTCGCGAATCACATCTGCGCCGTCTCTGTCACGTCGCGCAAGTTAAGACAAGACGAGCCTTCACGGTACGCACTTCCTGCTGTCTTAGCAACAGCTGAACATCGCAGCACAGGATCGCGGTTGCGCGGTTGACGACGAATAATCTTCGCGCGGGTATAAGCCGTAAAAATCTGAATGACAAGATTTATGTCAGTATCGGTGGTGCCGCACTGTACACCCGTAGTAGTGGTCGGAAGGAGGGGGGGGTCGAAATGAAATCGAAACCTTTCACACGCGATTTTTTTGGAGCTGTCCGCCGTCCCAAGCTGGCATACCGGTATTGTACACGGAAATTATAAGGAGGATTTTTTAATGTTACAAAAACCCACACACTCACGACAAACGCTAGGGAAAGAGTGAGTTTTTTCTTCCTTATCTACAGTCAACAGTTAACAGTAAATGCCAAAATGTTTCACCGGTGGTCGATCCTTTGTGATCGACCACCAACCGGAATGTGGTACCACGTACGCGGAAATACATTTCTTGCGAAATTCCTCGGCGAGGATCACATTAGCCTGTTTGCTAATGCAGATTTCCATCATTAAAAGCGTACAGAATTTGCATTCCCCACGATACGGCAGGCTGGCTAATGAACTATAATGAGCAGCTTCCACCGCGGCCTGTATTAACCTGTTCCGCAGCAAACAGGGATAAGATCGCACGCGTTGGCGTTTGATGTATAAGAAGTTTTTAAGAACCGTGCCTTGCTAATGAATTCTGCCACCACGCATTCGCTTCCCTATTGCAGGGAAAAGCAAATCGGAGCGAAAATTACTGCTAATTCAAATGGCAAATCCGCAGTAAATCTCGCCGCTTCGACACGTCTGTTTCCGTAGAATTTCCACAACGGTTTCCGATACCAAGGGGATGATGTTTTATTTTTTTTATATGCATTATTGTGCGTGAACAATGATATCGCTCCCGGTTTGCAGCTCGTGCGTACGACCCATTACGCGTAAACCGGAAATTTTGTGCTCCGCGATCACGCTTGTTACGCTGGTGGTGTGGACGTTTTTTTGTTTTGTTTTGTTGTTTTTGTTTGCTGTACCCACTGTAATAGCAATCGCTAGGGAGCAAATCGCTAATCCACTGAGCAATTGCTCACACAATGTGCACGCGATGGGCTTTTCCCATCCATTACCCTAGCCGTGGCACACGGGTTTCATCTCATCATTTCGAGGCCAGCGCTTGGTTGTGCTTTTATCGCTATCACGCTACGAGACACGGTAGCCAGAGGTGTGTCGCAGTGCACTCGGTGCTGCGCCGTCATACGCACGCATCCATCAACATCAAGAAGCAGGAGTGAAAATTCGCATACAAAACCAAAAATAAAACTAAACAACAACAATCCGCAACCTGCAAACACAACGATGCCTGGGGCCCTCCGATGGCTGGGACCAGGTACGAATGTGTTTTTTTTTTGCAGCGCCAGTATGCCACCGTTGTGCAATGGTCAGCAGTTTCCGTGGCGGATATCTTACAGTTTGGCCGCCGAGTGTGAACACAAAAACGTCCAACCATAAGCAACATACTCGGTCACTGCGAACCAGCTGTGGCCCACTAATTGCCAACGTTTGTCACCGTCCATTTTTTCGCTGTGTTTGTGTACCGCCGGACCAAAAAGCTTCGAAAAAAGCTTTAAGTCCCTGCTCGACCAGTAGCGAAACGTATGCAAAAAAATTGAAGGAAAAAAAATAAACAGCAAAAATCAGCATCCAGCACGGCACGGTTCTAGGAGGGAGCCAGTTATGCCAGGTGGTGTCCCACATTCCACCCAGTCGCAACTGGGTGGATTATGCAAAAATCAAAATAAAGGTTTCCCCCCCGGGCAACGCAGAATGCAGATCTCGGGAGGATTTGATCGTTGGCATCAACCCCCAAATCGACCCAACCAACCGCAAAGCCAGCGTTTGATCAACCGTCGTGAACTTCTGACTCTGAAGCACGAACGAACCATTGGGCAAAAGGAGGGAAGAGGGGAGTTTTTGCGGGTGGTGACAAGAAAGCAGAACAAGGGAGGGTTGTGGTTGTAAAAACCTCATCATGTCGCACCCTCTTGCCGTGCGTAGTGTCGGTAGTCGGCGCACCAGCGTCGGTTTGGGTTGTGTGCAATTATTATTATTATGCACGATATGTTTCGAGCACTCGCAAATGTGCGCACGGTAGCGTACCGATACACATATACGCATGTAGACGCACGGCTTGAGAGGGGAGGGGAGGCAACGAGACGGGGACGAGGTGGAGACGGTGGTGGTGGTGGTACTGCGATTATTCAATTCGGTTTGAAATCGTACTTATCTAATTCTGCCATTTTTGCACACGATCGTCGATTTGCTTTCGCACACGCGTATGCACATCAACGCACACACACGTACACACGAATGGCGTGGTACACCACCGATCTTAGCACCCATCTCGCTTTTGCTCACCCCCAGGCCCGAGGCTTAAAGAAAGGCTCTTGTCAAATGTGTGTGCACACGTGGGCTTCTGCGCAACAGCAACCACATTGCACCCGGGCCGCATGGGATGCCGAACTGGCAACTGGTTTTGCCCACCCCAGCCCATCGGTCGCATATGTGTGGTGCACCGTAGTAGCACCAGCAGCAACACACACACACACACACACATACAAACGACCAGGCCGGTGTGCAAGAAAATGCAAGAAAAGCTCCAAGCGCGTGAAGGCCTTTTAGCTTGTTTTGCGCCCCCCGAGTGGAGGAGATGGAGATTCAGCTGTGTGCCGTCGCCGTGCGCGGCACTCTGTTCCGCGGCGCACAAAAAAACAAGAAAAACTTTCGATTTCGATGCGCGGTCCGGCTCGGTTAAGCACGCTAAGTTCGGCTGCTCGGTTCTGCGAAAGAACCGCGAGCCGAACGGTGGTGAGCCAGGTGAGCAGAATCTCGCGTTACGGTGCTACGGTTGAAAGTGAATTACCTTCAAAGTTGGTGGCCTGCACGAGCGAACAAAAAAATACAAAAAAAAAGGGGGAGCAAAAAAAGGATGGATGCACTTGTGTTGTGCAGACCAGCACAAAGAAACGCCAGCACGGGCCAACCAACCAACAGCATTTCGATCTCAATCGAAACCGGGTACGGTCAATCGCTACATAACGGTAACCAATGTGCAATTGCACATCGCTCCAAACGTCACACCGACGGGGGAAGCGGGGGGAGGGGGGGGTGAAGGAGGGAAAGGGAGGGGGCTGTTTTCGCACTCGCGGGGAGGCTAAAACCCAACCCCCCCCCCCCCCCCCCCCCTCGGGTGGAGAGGCCTTGTTCAGTATCCTTACACAACCGAAATGTTTGCAATGTGTTCCGAAGAAGCCAATCTCACGGCCAAACGATGTGCGTTTCAGCCATTTCAGCAGCGCAATCGTGCAGCGAAAAACAAGAATAGTTTAGCGATCTGCTTAGAAGGCTGACCCGGAGCTCGAGATGTCCGGTTGACATTGAGCGGGGCTGGCACCGCTCTTATGCTGCAGCATATTACCCCAAGAGGTCAGCCGCAGAACGGCAGAACGAGTTTTCTCATCGTATCGCGTCGCCGAACGCTGATCGCACGGTTACCGCTGATACTTGGGGATGATCTTGCTTATCGTTTTGCACTGCCTGGCTGCCTGCACAAAAAGAAATCGAGCACGCTTTCAAGGATGTCCGACCAATCTTCGAAACCGATAGATTCCGTCCGCAGCAAGGCTCTCACGGTTCTACCAAGGTGAACCAATTCAACACGCCGCTGCCAGTGCTCGTTCGATCGGTGGTTGTAGGAATGTGTTTTTAGTAATGAAATCATCGGAACGCCAGGCTGGGGGGGGGGGATGAAAACCGTAGCATTAGGTACGATTACACACCCCCACGAGCGCAAATGATTAGCACAGGCAGAGCGACCTTATGTAACGATTCCTTCTTGCCAGGTGAACTCTCAGGCAACGTTGGCACCTCAGCAAACGTCGAGCGTCCTTCAGCAATAGACGCGATGCGATGTGTTTAAATGAGCCTCAAACAGATTATTCATTCCACAGTGGTGGAAATGTGTGTTCCATTCCAGCACGGGTTGGCACGATCCTTCGATTGACGACGACGTGATCTGCCGCAAGTAGAACTTCTTGCGTGCATTATAATTTGCTGCACCGGGAGGTCGCACATGGTGGTGTCGGTTACCGATCGATCGTTGGGTTGGTATCGTAACGAATTCTCGGCTCTTTGCCCTGGCCAGCCAATCGATACCGGGGGGCCACTTAATTGCATCTCAACAATCCAACACACATACAAAGACACTGAACTCCGTTGTAGCTTAAACCGGTCACCATTATCCTCGTCCGATGCATGGTTTAGTTGCCACACATCCTCGGTCGATCGGTTCAGCGATCGGAAAGCGCCTGTTTGGTTTGCCCATTGCTCAAGGGGAGTCTTTGCGTCTGGGTGTGTACGTGTGTTGGAGTTGCATAGAAAAAGAAAGGAAAAGTTCAACCCATTCTTGGGGCAGTGGCAGTGGCCAACCGAAAAGGGCACCAGCCCCCGGGGTTCAGCCTGCACGTGGATTGGTTACGGTGGCTACAATCGAACGTTTCGTGCACGATTAAGGCCAATCGCGCCACATAATGAGCTGTGAAATTGACCACATGTCGTTAGAAGGAAAAGCGAAAGGCTGGAATGTAGGCGATATTGATCTTTTTTATCCAATTCAATTGCACTGTTTGAGCGCAAAAACAAAGGAAACCGATCGACGGGTATTGATATTGAGCGTAAAAAAATGGCGAAATGTACGTTAGTTTAATTTCACAACATTGTAGACGATTTGCTGGGCGTTGGCAGCTACAATCGTTGCTACTCAGAATAGCTCACACTGCTGGGAAATTCCCGATGCTACGATTTTGTAAAATAATTACTCCAAAGGTGCAATTTTCATCACATGTTGTTCAATCATGCGATAGAAATACGCAGCTGCGTTCGATTTAATCGCCAAATCAACAGCATCGCGCGTGAGAGCGAAAAATGGGCAATGTGATGCAACGTTTGACGGTTAGAAATTTAATAATTTAATAACAGGCAGTACTAGAAAACAGCCCTTCAATTGCCACGGCATTGCGCACAACGTCCGTCAATTGTATCGAAGCCGGATCGACGCCTCTCGATCTCTTGCGCGTCTTTGCCCCGACGCTTTTCATTCAGTGTAGTGAATTTATTCCCCTCCCAACCCCCTCCCCCCTCTTTTCATTATCTCGCCATTTTCCCGTTTGCCGTGGTCCGCTTGGCGTAACCAAAAAGAAGAAGAAAAAAAGGGAGAAGGAAAAATGAAAATTCATTCAAACAACTTTTCCTTTTCATTGAGCGCCACCTTGCAAGCGTGCATCTTTTGCGGACAGGTTTCCATATTGTTGTGCCCGATTCCGCACACAGCCTTTCATGGTTCCTTTGCAGGTCTCCGCATCAACTACCAGCCACCCTTCTGGCTGCTCCTTGGCGCCCCTTCTCTCCTTTTACGCGAAGCATCCTCCATCCAGCCAGCGTTGCCATTCGTCTGGCCACAGCGCTCCACCAATTTCTTTACACCCCTCAGTTCTCCGGACATCACATTTGCCGCCATTGCGTAATGACAACTTTTTTTTTACTCTCTCGGGCCTTCAGCCGGAGTCTTCTTCTTCTTCTTCTTCTTCTTCTTCTTCAAATGCATCATCCTTTTTTGGGTTGGGTTGGGGTGGGTTTTTTTGAAAGAGGTTCTTCTTTTCATTTCCCGTTCCGATACGCTTTCAACACCATTCCTCTTCCTGCACCTGCACGCGGGTCTTCACTTTTCATTATCCGCACACACACACACACACACGCATAAATGCACACTGTAAAAAAATGGCACCCCCGGCCCAACAACCCCCTGGGCAATGGACAGTGCCACCCGGAATGGTACTTGGAAATGGATCGGTGGCGCACACATATTTGCACTCATTTGCACGCACGACGTGTGTGTGTTTGTATGTGTGTGTGTGTGGTTTTTTTCCCCTGTAGAGTTAGCACACCTTGGCAGTCTCGGGACCAACAAGCAACAAGCAAATGCAGGCAAGTTTTCCGATCCGTACACTTCCACCGTTTGGCACTGGGCACTGCAAATCTGTTTGTTGCCATCATCTGCGGTATGATTCATTTTTTTTTGTTGTTGTTTTGTTGTTGGCCCCGTCCGCAAAACAACAACAACCAGCACACACACACAAAACAACCCCCCTGAACTGGGCTGAAGATTGTCTTCAGGTTGGTCACATTCAGCTGACAAATTACTTTATTTCACCACTGCACCAAAAACGACCCAACACTCGGAAGGCCCACACCACACACGCACGCGAATACCGATCGCTTTGGATGCCGCTTGTACCTTGTTTCACTTTGGCACTGCTTGGTTTCGCTTGCTTGTGCCAGCAACCACAGAAGAAAATAAAAACCTGGTGGGAAAACCACAACAACAAAAAAAAAACCCAACACGCAAACGCGAAAACACAACCACGAGCACGAACGGCCAACAGTAAACTGACTCTGTGGGGACGTCGCCCGCGAGACCATCGCAATCCGTAGCGGTCCCATCCAACCATAAGCACGAAGGTTCGGGTTCGGGACGGGTAATTAGCCCTCTCTCTCTCTCTCTCACGTTCGTGCTATTGCCATCTCTCTCTCTTTCGCTCATTGCCATCACGCTCTTGCGCTGTCTCTCGCTCGTGCGCTCTTGCAGCAAAGATCGGGCGACGATCACGGTACCGTGCGTGCAGTATGTTTCACCGACGATCACGCGCGTGCGGCTTGCCTTCGGCTTGCAAGTGGGCAAAAAGACGCATTTTCCAAACCCAGGGTGGTATGGCGCAACATTGCGACGGCTGAAGTGACTTCTTTTCGGCTGATCGTGCCTTCGTGGCTTTTTGGGGGTGGTTCGCGTGAGTTCGTGTGCGAGTGTATGAGAGTGCTTCGGATATCCCAAACAGGCAGACAGTTGTCTCGGAGTATGCTGCGAATGCAGAGACTAATGCAGGCTTTCTTCGGGCATCATCCAAAGAACAAAAAGGCACCGAACCGAAGCCCAAAGGTGGTAAATAATTAATAAACTAATCGTGCATTCAGTTTGAATAATGTATGCGGGATCACATACGCCAGAATCGGGTCAAACATGAACAGGATGTATTAAGATACCTTTTATCATCATTTGTTTGGCCTTTCCACAGGATTAGGGTGAATGTTACATGTTTTCCCCATGTTTTGTTGTTAAAGCATTATCCTCCTATCTGGCTATTCTGGATTACTAAACCAGTCCACAAAAAATGGGATCGTTTAGCGAACGTTGAATACATTTTCCCGCACGTCGTTTAATTACGATTCCATCAATCAAAGTACATGGTAAGATAGCAGTGGCCACCATCAAAGCTTTAATGCACACCTTGCATCGGTTCGGGCTCGATATTCTCGTGCGCGTTCTTTCCGAGACACGTGTCCACCGGGTGTGTGCGCCCAAAAACCGGTCGACCCGATTCGTATCCGTGCGGTCAATCAAATCAATCAAATGCGGTCCGGCGTTGTAACTAGGTGTGCATTACTAGAGATACACTTTTTTTCTACTCTTTGGTGAATTGTCCACTTCCACTACAGGCCAGAACCCAACCACCAACTGTCAGGGGCGTACCGGATGGCCATACCGCTTAAAGTCCCCCATCAGAACGCTGGTGAAACGTGTCCAATAGATTGAAGGTTTACGAGCGGCCCGAGCGAGTTAGCCGTGCTGGACCGGTTTCCAATAGATTCATTCACAGCGTCCGGAGGTTGACCGGTGCTGGACAGGGGGACCACTTTGGTAACCATTGTCGTGGCACCGGAAGTAGCTTGATAACAGTGCCCGGTGCCCTATTAGCCGATTAATGATCTAATCGGTCGCTAAATCGATGCACACTCGTGGGTGTCTTTGTGTGTGAGCGCGCTACGCGCTCAACTATGCGACATTGATCGGTAAGATGCACGGCTCACAAGGGTCACCAATGCACTCCACGAAAAATGCACCACCGGTGCACGAGTTTCCGCTCGAATAAATTTATCCATAAACTACACACATGTTCCGCGATGATGGGGATGAGAGAAACAAGACACACGTGCCCTGCAAGCCTTGATGCTTTGAACTCCGCCTGTTTGTTGGCACGTTCGGCACGGCGCCTGAAACGGACCCCAATTGTTGACCCTTTCATCCCATCTGTACTCGGGTGGCGTCAGATAGGTGTCCAATGGAGAGGGAAAAAAATATTCCCAACTAAAAACCCACCGCAAGCCATTACGTATCAATCGGGAAACTAGGACTGAATGAACTGCGGATCGGGTAATAGGAAAATACGCCCCCCCCCCCCCCCCCCCAACACGGACATTAGTCGCGTATCCTTCACGTTTCCGAGTACCACTCATCGCGTTTGATGGATAAGTAATCTAAATAACAGAGTACTGGTGGCACTCTCTCTAAGCAACAACGGCGAGTGCCCTGTTGACCCTACTATATCGCTATACAGCGATTGCGGAACTGACACCGTACATAGCCTTCCAGCGCATGTTTGTGTATGTGTTCACATCACACTCCAATCACGAGAACGCTTGACGCAGAAGGTTCAGGTTCGATCGCTACTGGTACCACCTCTGGCACTGGTGAAACTACTCGAATGCGGCGGGTTCAGCGCTGAGCATCCATGAGCCCGCCAAAGGTGTTAAGTGTAGCGCAAACAGTACAGCACAGTACTGTGCTCGTACCTTTGCATCTCGCTGACGTAGTGTAATGAATGGTTTTCCAGTGCTTGTGGTACGGTCGGGATTTAATGGGCGATACGGGGAATCACCGCCAGTTCCGGCCTGCTAGAGATGGCACTTAAGTCACACGGCAATCGGGCCTCGTTAGTTGGCTGCTTAAATCTGCCTGGTAGCTAGCTGCAGCACCGACGCTGGACTAGCTAGCGCTGGAATGCAGTCTTTTGCAAGTAATGTCGCGTAATGGAATGACTTACATTAGGTGGACACTCAACAATGTAGACGAGGAAGATGAATGGTGAAATAGTTTAATATAATCACCGATCGATGTTTGTCATTTCTTTTAACGAGTTCGGGAAATATGTTTTAACATCCTCATGCTATTCGATCTGCAGATATTCACTCACTCTAAGACAAGACTTTTGTTACAATCTTATCAGTTTGTATTACTGAGGACAACTATTTTTATACTGACTACTACACACATGAGGCATTTCTCAAAGCTTATTTTGACAATTATCGAACATCAGCTATCAAACGAAGGTCACTGCCAACGTGGTACCCGACACAAATGTATTGTGAGTTCGGGAACTCTAATCGCATGCTCATCATCATTGATGTGCGAGTGCTGTTACCGTCCCATATCAAACTACCACCAAGCACCACAACAACCACAATCCATTCCCTTTTATGCCGTTTTTTGGTGGTCAAAAATATCGGAACCATGGTCGCTATTGGCGCTTTAACGTTCGCTTTACACCAAACCACACTCACACACATACGAATGGGTGGATGCGTACCGGGTTGCCCTTACGATGGTACCGATGGTACAACGTACGTGTCCGGAATAAATGGACAGCGTAGAGACAATGGTACCGAATTACCGGTACACCTCGGGACACTACCTGCATATCCCCACGTCTAGAAGCTCCAGCAGTCAAATAACATTGAACTATTTCTGGAGTCATGCTTTAGCAGCATAAAAGAAACGTGCGTTATGCGAAACGCGTCCTACGCTTCGGGTGCGCCAGATGTCTGCTTTTCGAAAGTCTCAGGGTCGCGGGCGGACACGTTTTTGGTACGTTTCTGTATGTGTGTGTGTGTGTGTGCTCTTTTGTTTACTCTGCATATGAATGTTCGTCTGCCGTAACAGTGCCTTGTACGGTAGAAATCTTTCTCCCGCCACCATGGTCATGAACTTGATCCCTTGATCGGCGAAGGGTCAAAACACACTTCATCCAACGTAATTGTTTTGTAACGCAATAGACACAACCTGCTAACTAGTGCGTCAACGATAAAATGTGTGTGTGTGTGTGTGTGTGTGTGTGTGATTGTTACACCATCGCCGAGACCATTGGCGAGTCCTTGACGTTAGGTGGTGTCACCTGTGGATCGCTTAGTGCGCACGTTTACGAGCGAAGTGGCCCATTACTAAGGACAAACCCCCTCAATCGTGGGCAATCGTTTGCATAGTTAACGATGACGAGCTGGATGTCAACGATGCCATTTTGCAGCGATCGTTTTTTTTTTCTTCTTCTCTGTTCCACAACAGAATCGTCCGATTAGCTGGCCGAACAGCATGGCGAAAGTTGGTACCGGTGTTCCTGCGTTCACGCTGATCCGCTCCGGAGTCGTAAAGCTAAGCGCAACAAGGACATTCGCATCTCGTTTCGAGGGCGAATTAAGACGACCGGCGATGGAAAGGATCTTTTTTTTATGAGGCAGCTTAATGTGCGACCTTTTGCGTACAATCGCACGTGCAAGGCTTTTCGGAGGAGATGTCAGTTTTTATCATCAACTTCTAATGACCTATGTTTTCCATTCCGTTTGGCTTAATGTCGGATGATCCATTTGTACGCTACTCTACGCCTGGTACGGTTTTCTCCACTACGTATTAATCTTTGCTCGCGTGTGTGTGTGTGTGGATATGCATTTTTGTTGTGGTTGTTGCCTTCTGTTCAACCATTTGCTACGCTTTAACTACGGCGAACAAAACGATGACGAACGCGCACCGGGTGCGATGTATCACGGCTGTACTTTGGACCATCGATCTTGCCACTTTACTACCAACCCGCATGCTACAAGCTACACGACGCGGTACAGCGAATGACGAAAATTGTTGCGCTACGCGTTACTAAGAAAAAAAAACAACTGCAAAACCTTCCAGCCGGGCTTTCCAAGCATCGCGGCAAAACGGGCAAAACGAGCAGATCGGTTGCGATCTGTGCGACCGTTCGCGCCAAGCACTCAGTTGCCTAGAATTGAGGCAGCGCCATGACATGTACGTCATTGGATCGCGAGGCATGATTTGCATTAATTGAAGCCTTCCGTTTGCTTGGAGGGCACTTAGTGTGCCTGGCGCAAGAGAAAGGATGGATGTTTTTTTTTTCTTCTAAAAACTTTACCAGCCAGCCAGCTTAGAGGAGCTAGACAAATTGCGGCAGCAAATCGCACCATGATGGTGTGTACAAGTGGTTTTTTTTTTCTTGTCAGGGACTCAATCGTCCCCAACCGACCTATTACACCGCGCAAATGTGGGTTTTCTTTGAATTTTCCAATTGAATCTGGCCACCGAAGGCCACTGAATAATCAATTTTTTCTCATTGCGAAAGGAAAATTACGTCGCTACGATGCGTTTGATTGCATCGGCGAAACGATTTTCACAGGCTGCCAATGGTTGGTACCAGCTAAAAAATGATCGATCTTTCGGGTGGCCGGGTCAAATCGAGTTCGTTATTCCCGTCCGCTAAAGGAAGACTAGCTGATGATGCAAATAAAAAAAAAACCGGGTATGAAATAAACTGTGATGACGGAGTGTGACGAATTGTAAGCGATCGTGATGCGATCGTGACGCCAGTGGGCACAGTGGGAATGGTGAGAAGCTTTGGTCATAATTTTGTTATTCTTTCGGACACGATTATTTTTCTGTTACGCACTGTAAAATGTTAACTCGAACCGTCGTGTATAAATGATACCGATACTTTTGTCCATTTCTGTGTCTAATGCAGTCAAAACACAGCTCGATCCAACCACTGTACCACGCGTCGCAACGCTAGGGCGATCGGTTTTCGTTGGATGAAGCGTCGCAGCGCGATTCGCTGCGACAAATCGATGAAGTAATATGGCGCACGGTGAGCAAAGGTTATTGAAAATTCGGTTTTAATTGCTTTGGTGTGTTTTTTTTTCTTCTTCACTCACCACGTGGGAAGGCACTGAAAGGGGAAAGGGGAGCTGTATTTTTCTCTTTCTCTTTTTCTTTTTGGAGGGCAACAATGAGGAACACAACTCAGCAAATGGAAAGGATCACTGGAGCTGCTGTAAGAAAACGCTACCCGACAGCGGCAACGTCAACAACAACCAAATCGTGCCCGATACGAACCACAACAAATGAATGAACGCACAAAGAGATGGAAAGCCCGCGCGGTGGGTTGGGCTGGGCGGGAGTCGCGGAACAGGGCGGGTTACGTAATGTCAAGGCCTTCGGTATGACTGGGCCGCATTCGCTCGGGATGGCGTTTCGCCGAAGCCATTTCTTTCGAGGACCGATCACCGTTTTTGCCTGCTTGCTGCGTTATAGAAGATACACCAATGCCACACCAACACATGACGGCCGGTGTGCAAAGAAAGAGTGACGCTCGGCACACAAGAATCAGGCATGCCGGTGCAGCTTCATCAGCGTGATTGGTGTGTTGGGATGCCAGCTATTGTTCCAAACAGGCCCTGGCTGACAGCTGCCGGACGATGGATGGTCCATCGTCACCCGTGGCAAATGATGACGTGGCCTGGGCGAT
Organism: Anopheles rivulorum; assembly: GCA_018908115.1. Lineage (NCBI taxonomy): Eukaryota > Metazoa > Arthropoda > Insecta > Diptera > Culicidae > Anopheles > Anopheles rivulorum. The sequence goes on from STHB01032852.1 coordinate 14,554, forward strand.
GCTGCTGATGATTGGATCCCGATGACAAATGGCCTTCGGATGGCTTTGTTCGGTCGGTCCCTGGTCAGGACACTTAAGCTTGACCTTCTTGTTTGATTGCTACGGGGGTTGCCGCCCAACAGTCCACCAATCGCGCCGCACAAACGGTCGCCGCGCCGTTCACGCAAATGAATGACTAAAGCCGTAGTTGGCCGTATCGGATTCTCATTATATGCTGCCGTTGCTGCTGCTGCTGTTGCGTTTACGATTGTCCGACCGTCGTCGGGGTAGTTTATGCCGTTTTAGACGATATGACAAATGGAATCCCTTCGGCAATATGCTCGGTAATAACCGTAGCGAGTAAAAGGACAAGGCATCTCGTTGAACACTTGCATAATGCAGCTCATTAACATTCTGATGTGTATGATGAATCGCACGTGCATTTTTTGTTTTGTTCGAAAAAGTGCATTGACTAATCGTTCTTAATAAAGTTTTAGAGCAAGTTAAAGAGCAGCAAAACGTTATTCCAATGTGAGCTTTACATTGAGCTTTGTTGAGAAGTGAAGTAACAATTTCCTCTTTCCTAGGTGAACACTTTTCACTTTGCCCAAAACGCATAGACACGTTCAGTTGTCTTCCAAATTCGAACGATGTTGTAAACGATCGTTGAACAACCAGCCGACCGCCGTTCGAAATTGCCCCAGTAGCGCTTCGTTGGAAAATGGATGGAAAATGTCCCAAATACGAAGTCGACTACATTCCACACCGGTTCGCACTAGCACTAAGTATACATTTTTCGTACGGAGTTACCATCTTCAGCGCACGAATCGGGGGCGTTTCGTCGGGTGTTTGGTAACGCTTTTGGTAACGTATAAATCGTCCACGCACCAGCCGGGTGTGGGAGTAACAGCCCGCGCACATTCACACACACACACACACGCATACACGAACGAGCGCACATGCGCCAATCGTCCGAAAATGACCGAAAAGGTGTCTTCACTACACGCCAAAACCGACACCACCGATCGCTCACACATTACGAAACGTTAAGCACAACCGGCCGCGGTGTTTGGCTAGGGAAGCGTCCGATATCAGCAGTGGCGCAAGAGAATGACAAAGATAAAATAAATTAAATACCTTCAGCAATCACAATTGATGCAAGCGCCGGTGATCCTTGTCAATGCTTTTGCTATTTCTGAACGCCCTTTCTGCAAAGATTAACCTTCAATACACACATCATACATAAAAATAAAGCCTCAAACAAGCATACCATTTGCATATTTGAGGAAGGTTCGCATACCTTTTTGAGCCAGCAAAAAAGGGATGGGAAAAAACATGGTGCGGAAAAACACACAACACTGTTGACCGACTGCGCGCCCCATTGCGGGCTTTCGCTTTCGTGTCACTTGGATTGCACATTTTCTTCGCTGGTTCAATGCATTCTCCCATAAAGCCGGTGCACCAGTCGGGCGGTCAAGCGAAAAGGGGGTAGGGTAAGATGATGATTCGACGGCCAAAGAATTGCAACAGACGTCCAACTGTCCAACCGGTGGAGACGCACGTAATCGTTCGCTTGTCGCGTGTGAGACAGACCGCGTGTGCCATACCAACTCGTAAAGCCAACCAGCCACACACACACACACACACCTTCTATTTGTCCCAGCTTCGATGGGTTGCAGATAGAAGGCGAAGAAAAATCGCTTCTCATAATCGATAGAGCGTGGCCAAGCGATAGAGCATTCGACGCCGCAGTATCGGTTTTCCAAAGCGACCGTAAAAAAGCACAACGATCGCGCTCGCGTACGTACGAAATCGGCCTTTCGCCAGTGTTCCAGGAGTCCAGAAGTTTGAGGCCTTTCGAAAACTGTACGTACTCCCTAGCCCCGGTTTGGCAGGCAGCTGCATATCGCGCCATTCCAACGGACCTTATGCAATCTTCTATCAGACCATCGGCATATGGCTTCGTTAAACCGATGCAGCCGTGGTATCGATCGTTCCCAACTTTTGTGGAATGCGGCATTCCACTAAGTATTATTTTGGGAAATAGTCAGCCTTCTTGCCCAAAAACGGGGAGGCAGTTAGTAATTTTCAAAGCAAATAATTGCTTCCATACAAATAAACGAGGGTGATTGTTTGTGAGCAGGGCTGCCAACTGACCCATTCGAGCGGATGGCAGCGAGAGACCCTTTACGAACCCTTTCTTGCGCAGGGCAAACAATGGCTGGTGGACTGTTTAACATCCCGCTAAGTAACGGCGGAAAGTCATTTAGTGGGGGTTATGGGAGGGAATAGAGGGTGGGAGGGAGGGGTGGAAGAGGGAGAGGAAGGAGAGAAGCGTTAGCGTCCTCGACCTAATTTCATTTCCAGCTCTCCCATCGCTTTATGAGTGATGGTAAGGGAAAACGTTGGCAAAGGAGTGTTATGATGTAATATTCATAACATGGCTAGTTCATCGAACGAGCGAATGGTCACTATCGTTTCGATTGTATCTACGACCGGTGCGTCGCTGCAAGGTCTGGATATTCCCATGTGCAGCTACCGTTAAGTGTCCATTCGATTATCAATCGTTCAAATTTAGATACCGGCAGCAGATTGATGTAGTGGTCCTAAATGTGCGTTCTACCATCCTTTGTGTATGTATTATTGAGTAAGTTTATTGGATGTCTAGTAGCTGACGTTTTTTTATAGATATACGGTTGAGTCATAGCTTTGTTGGAATGGGTTTTTTTTTATAAAATATGCATGACGGTTCGCATGAAGCGTGAAATGTGTAGGAATCTTTATGTGTATAATGTTAATCAATCATATTACTCTGCTTTGTTTCCAATCATTGATTACGCTTTGTGGGTGACTCATCGCAATGCAGTTTTCTAACGATTTCCTACAGTCATGTCCTTGAAAACTTATTACCAATATTAATTTTGTATTCGATAGAGACAATTAATTATACCAATTCCTTTAATTTTTTACAGTACTTTCCATTTTAATGTAGATGAGATCTATAAAATTACTCCGTTTGATTTAAATTTCAGTGCTCCAGAACCATACAACTAACAAATCCTCTTACTAACAAATACGAAATGACATTGCTCACTGTCTGTACGAATGCGAAAAAACACCTTCTTTTGCACCTAATTGACGTACTGCGACACTGTTCCATTAACACATTCTAGTCGTTCAATTTGAGTGTCTGACTGGCAAGACCAAATGTTTATTGCTTCCAACACTCAAGTACTCAGAAGGAAATGATACATTTCACTAGAATGATACATTAAGGCAGTAATATCTTTAACATAGCCCAGGGAGAAAAACCCCTCTCGACCACGACTTCGCTTAACGTAGCTTTCAATATTCTGCTGTGGACGGAAGTTGACGATCCGAGGTTAATTAGTGGCGAATTCGCACACCATCATCATCATCATGACTCAGCGCTACGCTCACGTCTTAACGTGAAAGGAAATTTTAAGCGATTGTCAAGTGACGCAAAACGGTGTGTACTCCTCAGTGGTTTTGTCGTTTTCTTCGCAATATACAATCTTTTTTTAAGTAGATTGTGTTTAGTAAAGGTCAGTGATCTGACTCACCCCGTAAAGGAGCGATAAGCGCTTTTTTTTTGTGAGTTAGTTTATCACAATTAGAAAGCAACACTCCAAAGGAGTACTAATGAACACATAGTAAGCAAGGAAGTAATTTTGAAAGGCGATGAAGAAACTAATACAGATAATTGAAGGAAGCAAATTTGGCTTGAATCTTCCCAAAACAAGTATACTGGTATTTGGTTCAAGCCACAAAGAAAACCTTGACGATCAATTGACACTCCGTTCTGGGATCACAATTATTGGATAAGATCCTCGGTTTAGGGGTTTTCCTTTAAAGTGCAGCCTGACGCATCTGAGTGCCATTGGGAAGATCGGCGATCCTTAGTATAAACGCTATTCTTATCTAATCGAAAAGAAATTTTGCACTACAACCAAAAGTCGCTCTTTTTGGGTGAGTGCCTAGCGCTCACTGACACTGAATGTCACTTTCGCTTGGTAAAGTTCCTTTTCTTCAGCTACTTTTCCACTGTTTGACCGATTGTTTCTACAACCAGAACTAATGAAGTGATTACTTTGCTCGCTAAACTCAGTTCATTTTTGTGGCAATGCATACATTAATATATTTGCTCCAACCAGTCAGAGGTAGTGAAAGTGAGCAAACATTTCATTTTCCCAGCGCCGTATACACCTGCCGCTAGTAAAGATTAAACCGATAAATAATGAAACTATTCTCCAATTAATTGATCTCCGTGTAATAATAAAGTTAATTTGTTAATTAGCGATATCACTGGAGCTGTTGGTAAAAAAGTGAAACATTGAAAGAAAGAAAGAAAAAAACATGACCCAAATACACCGAGCGGCATTGCACACCGGGCCAAAAGAATGTCCGATGTTGGTAGGAGATCGCTTGCTCTGAATGACATAAGCGGGACCAACGGACCGAACCGTGGAGGGCCCAAATGAAACTTTTACCGGGAGAGTGCTGTGTGTGTGTGTGTGTCGGCCGTGCTCCAAAGTGCTTCGACTATGTGTTTGTGTGCTCACGCACATACCCCACTGGTCCGTGAAAAGTCGGCCCCAGTGATAGCCCGGTGGTGCGTAATCAACACCTTGACAAATCCAATACACCTCCGTGCTTAAATAGCCACCGCCCCACACCTCCCGCAACAACCCCCCCCCCCCAAATCTCGCTCTCTCCCCACCCCCTGCCCCTCATGCCGTGTTAAATAATCTAATTTCGTCAGCTAAAATCAACCACGCTGGCCAGTTGGCAGTTCAAAACAGTACGCTTAGCCGAGCGCGACTTCACGCTTGCAGTGGGCTACCATACGCTCAGAAGTTCGTACTGACCATTGCAAAACCATCTACCAAGGCGCGTGCAAGCGCGTGTGAGCGGCGTGCGGTATGTTTTGGGTTATCTTCCCAATGCCACCAATACCAAAATGAGCACCAACAGTAAGGTGGGAGGACTTTTCCAACATATACTACAACGCAATCAAACAAATAGGGATCCGTCAGACGCCTCCGATCTTACCGATCGTCTTGGCACAAAAGGTGCGTCTGTTGTACGTACATCTTCGCCGCAAAAGCCGTACAAAACCCGTTGTGTATGTTGGCCGGTTACGGCGAAACAACGCAATGGCCCTCGCCCTCGCGCGGAGAAAGTGAGGCGACGGTGGCGGTGCTATTTACGGAAAGCGAGAAGCGAAATAGAGAAATGTGTGTCATTAATAATAGCTCCGGCACGGAAAGTAAGCCATTGGCCCGATGCGGTGTAGTAGTTCACACGGAGTGTTGCTGACCCGGAGCATTTTTTTGTTGGTCTGTTTTTTTTTCGGCCACGATAACCGTCGATCGTCACATGAATAAAATCCCATTCACAATCGTCCAGTCGGCGCGAGCCACTGGCGCGGTTCGTTTATTTATCCTTTTCGGAAAGGTAGAAAGGTAAACCCATCGTCACACTGATGAAAACGAAAGTGTCACGGCATGTATAGAGGGGGAAGGGGGAGGGAGAATGAGGGGGGGGAGGGTACGGTATCCACCGTCCAAAAAAAGTTTACCAGGCGCTGACGGAAAACCGGGCGCACACAAACCGGAGTAACCTGATCGGGTTTGGTGGTCGGTGTGGTCGGCGATCAGCGTTGACCTGGAGACCTGGGAATTATGTAAACGTCACACACTTACGCCCGTCGTGTCGGAACGCTCGCACTGCCACCGTTCACCCCATGCGCAAGACAACAGCAACAAGCACGAAAAAGAAGGAAAAGTATATTAATGCTGGCCCGCACGGCAAAGCCAGCTGATGAAAATACGGCACGAGCACAAACAGCCAATCTCAGGTTGACCGACAAACCGACAGACCGACTGATCTCAATTTGATGATTTCGAGCGTCTCCTATGCGTCTCCGGGAGACGGTTGCTTGGGTCCGTTTGGGCGACCATCGGTGGTTGCGTGCGCCACCATTCGTCTCGAATCCCTTTCTTATGTATTTTTAATGTGTTTTTGATTTTTGTTTGTTTTTGGACGAGAGCCGATCACAAAGCCGGCTGTGTTTGGTGGCGATCCCCGGTGCGGTACAGTAATTGTTGTCATCTGTCCATGCGTGCCAGTGTAGTAGCCACAACCACTCTCGCTGCTGTCCGGTACCACAACAACCTTCTTTAGGCGACCAATGCGTAATGCACGTCAGCATCGCAATGAAACCATTCAAAGTTCATGTAACACAACCGGTTGCGCGTCCACAGCGCTTGCCTTACTTGCGTGGCGCTAGAGTGTCGCATCGTGCGAGACGTCCGAGCATAGATTAGCTGTTTTAGTTTAAGAGCGTACACTCTGGGGAGAGGGGGTTTGAATGCACACGATTGACACAAAGGACTAGAATTGTGGTGACTGTATGCTATCTAAACCTAAACGAAACCGGCCTCCCACCCTTCCTCCAATCACATTCGCACCCGGCCAATGACTTTCGTCCTTTCGTTCCACGGATTGAAGACGGTTGAAGCTGGTTGTATTTTTGTATTATATCACCGAAATCGGCTCCAAACCCGAGCGACAAACTTCAAGACGGACAAAAATCGGCGCAAATATGTGCAAATGGAGATACTAACCACACTCGGTGCGGTGTACCAAACGGTGCTGGTGGTGTACCATTGCCCTGTGTTGGTGTGTGTGTGTGTGTTTGTGTGTGTGAAAGGGAACGAAAGAGGATGGGATCAATCTGACGACGGTGGCAAATCGGTATAACTATTACGCAACGCGGTTATCTGGTGGTATGGTTTTTATTTTTCGCAACACCATCTCGCTGACGAGCGAGACGATCGTTCGTTAGAGAATCGGTGGCAGTATTAATGTAATAGTTTATCAATGTATACGGCCGAATTTCCTAATAAATCTCGGTTGTGTTGTGGAAAACTTTAGCTAAGAATGTTGTGTATTCTTGTACAGATATTATCACCTTTTTGCTGATTATAATTGCTAGCTGCTTGCTCCATATGTTGATTAATTTAATCGCATTTTTCGGCAGCCTAATAGGCCGCTAAACGTAATTAAATCTGAGTGCGCATCGCAAAAACCAAACAAATCCTAATGAACTCTCAACACTGTCGGACAGTTTTCACAAATAATGACGTCCAAGGTGCCGCTGTGCGAGTACACGCTGCGCGTAAGTGAATTCCAAATTCACTTCGTCTAGCCATTAAGCTTCCACCAGCACAGCCGCTGACGTCAAATAGTCAAGTGTGCCGTCCAGTCCAGTGTACGAAACAGGTGAATTCTTGAGCTTTTCCTGTTACAATGACTCATTACACTTCATTACCCTTAAACGATCATCGAGCGGTAAGCACATGCGTATGCAGATTCCGATGTTGATGATCGGTACCGAGAGTTTTGGTTCGCTTGCTGAACAGCTGACCGTGCTACCATGAAATCCAGATTCCAGAGAATAAAGTAAGTTATAAGAAAAAAGAAAACTTCTCATCATAAAATATAATTAAAGAACTTGATTGCTTTCACCAACCAGATCCAACACCAGATGAAATAAAAGCTTCAGCAAAGCTATGCGCGAGCTTTCGAGCTACAACTAGCAGTCGAGCAGTTGTATTCATACACCTCCATTCACACACACACACACCCACTTTGATCCTCAACAAATACTGCCAAGCTCAACATGTTCGTTGTGTACAATATCGCGTGCAAGTAGCGATCGTCACCGTTGCGAACGACAGAAACGACGTGACCGTTGCATGCAATACACAATACAAAAGACTGCTACACTGAGCGCAAGCACAAGCGCGGACCTTGTTGACGAATGAAAAAACATCGCCTTGTTGGGGGGGAAAAAAGGAAAAATGTGTTCTTACTTTTTGTTAATTTCCAGTAAATACTTTAAACACCGATATGTGTGATAAGTTTAAATACAATCTTTATGAAAGAGTCTTTGTAACTTGAGAAGTATTTTCTTGAATAGTAATTGTAGTTTGAACCGATATTTACGTTGTATTTTTTATCGTTGCCACTTAATTTATATAAAAATTTATTATTCAAACATAATTTAAGCTTCTACTAGTGTTGAATCTACTTTTACATATGTAACACGATTGTTTCTATTGAAGCATGTTAATGTTAGAAGATGGAATCATACTGAAATACCGTTGCTCGGTCAGCAAATTATGAGCAAGAAAAACCGGATCCCGTGGTGGATGAGCCTGAGTGGTGGATTTTACGGGTGGAGATTTGCATAAATGGTAACATCGGAATGTATCGCCATCGAATA
>STHB01032853.1:0-10151 GCA_018908115.1 Anopheles rivulorum
CTAAAACTATTACGCGAGATTAATGCATGCTACTTGTTGCTTGTTGCTAGGACACTTGTATCAGGTGGCGTTCGCAACGGAAACTATCACGCTTTCAAGTGAAACACACCCGACGTTGGCACATGGTAACGATTTGCTCCGGAAGACCGCCAAATGAAAACTGACCTTATCTGGTAGCGGTTGTGGAAATCCATCAACAACATCGTACCGAAGAACGATACTCTCCGGTTGTCTCTCGTTGCTCTCAGCTTTTTGCTCAGTGATAGTGATGGCTGTTTCGAGCTGGAAGTAAACTGAAATGCTCATCTGTAAGATATTTTATTAGATCATGAAGAGTTAAAGACTTTGTTGCTATCGTTTTTATTTGTGTTAGAAAATACAACTAATATGGTCCAGTTTCTTAAACTGCAATATTTCTCTCACAAGTTGGACATAAACATAAGTGAAACTGAATAAAATCCTTTTGATCCGTGCTCATTAGGATTTGGCCGGATTAGCGAATAACACGGATTAGAAGCACATATCTTGTTATCGATACTAAATACTAACGTATCATGTGTGATGAATAGAGTTTTAAAATGTTTTTTTGTTAGCAGTTTATCGTTTCTACAGGTTGAAGTGAAATGTTTTTTTCGAACTTTGAACCTTTGATGTTATCCTTGTTGATTTTACAGCTAAAATGTCAAATTTTCGTTGGAACTGTCATTTCTGAGCAACACGGATAATCCAACACCCGGATAAACGGCATTTCACTGTATTTAATACATCAAAAACATAACAAAGAAATTGTATAAATGATCTTTATTTGCAGACTCTATTGCAGAACATGTTTTGTCCATCACTACATCTAAACGAGCACAGATCTTATTCTTCACCGCTTGCTCTCAATTTCCTCTCAATGGATTGTTCTCTTTTCTTCCCATCCCATATACGCTCCAAACCTGTTGGGTACAATACACTGCCTAGCTGTTGCTTCAGTTTCGCGCCATAATTTACTTGCCATGACACTCTCATACACCTCGTACTCGTGCGGCAAAAGAGTCGCCAGAGTGTCCGAGCACGATATGGGGACGAAAGCAAAGCGAACGGAGCCAACAAACTGCTCATAAAACACCGTTTAATCGTCGACAATGGTCTTTAATGCCGACAAATGTAAACAATTGGTTTAGCTGGCCGCATGCGACCAACAAGTATGTTTTGGGACGTTGTTTTTTTGGGGGTGGATAATTAAATGGAGTTTTATATGGAAAATGCTTCGTCGCAGATGGAAACATTAAACCGGAGTAGCGTTTTAATGTACTTATTGCGTGCGTTCAGCTGCGTTTTAAATAAAATTTATATTATTCTTCTTCGATAATTAACGCGTGTAGTAAACGTGATTAAGTGTTAAATAATATGGTCCATAAAATCGGTAACAAGATTCCGTGGATAATCTATTACGGTATTGTAGGTAGTCCGAAGAAATAATATCATTTGTGGAGGTATTCATCATTTGGACCTCAGGAATATATAAAAAGAAGAACAACCAAAACTGCAATAAATGTAGAAATGTAGAATGTGACTATCAGTTTTATGTGACGACATCCTGTATGACCTTCAACCGGCGTATAAATGATGAATGGATTTAATAGGTTTTAGGAGGAAAATGATTTAAGTGTCATGTTTATCGTCAGTTCGCAGGAGTATCTGTTTTGCGGGTATTATCCATTTTACGCAGTGGCAGCATATTGTGAAAATAATTAATTTGCTTTTACGATTCCTTTGGCTATAAGATACATGCAATACTCTAGGTTTTACTAGGGTATCGGAAATGTCTTTACGTCGTGAATGAGCTGCGGGTACATCACTTCATATGGAGTTCGTATGCATGATGTTTTCCGTTCTGTTGAAACTTGTGTTTATATATTTTTTTGAGTAAATTAAAGAAGTATCATAGTAAAAATAAACATTTATCAGAGATCGTATGTCTGCATTAAAATGATATTTTAACAAATAATCGTTAAGAAAAATTTTACCTATGCGATTTCATGTGCATATGACAATTTCATTAAAAAAGATAAATTAGAAATGTGTAAAAACCTGTATTTCCAGATATTCAAATTCATGAATCAAAATCAAATTCTGTAAAATTGGTTACTAAAACGTATTTTACCCAGTGTGCGGACAAATATTAAACATTGAAACTTTTCAATAATTTCAAGCAAACTGGTTGATGAAACATTTCAAGCCATGACACCAACCGCAATGGAATGTTTCACGCTGTAACAGAAAACCAGTGGAACTGCAACCATATTTCTTTCGTTGGTATGTTCCACACTAATTCATTCGGATGTTTTAGAAAAACAAAATGGTACACCGTGCAATTTTCCTTTGTTATTACTATTTACAGAAGCATTTTCGTTTTTATTTCATTCCATTAAATTCACGTCACTGTTAAAATGCACCACCGCATCTCCTTTTGCATCTCGTCTGTACACAAAAGAACGAAACACGTGACCACCACTAAACGTGTTCCACCCACCGGCTTCAGTGTGTGTGTTTTACCTATCGCGATGCTCGCATTCCACAATTTTTAGTTGGCTTCCGTTTCGTTTGTTAGACGTTAGGCGTCACACAACCGGTGTGGCCCTTTTCTAATGGCTTTGGACAAGCTGCAATCCGCATGGGACTGCTAATCCAACGCACGGTTGTATCCCCGTTTGTTGTCTAAAGCCCTATTATACAACAGCACGGCAGACAAACAAATCAGACGGTAAAGAGTAGTATTTAGAGAGTTTCTAATATTAGATATCACGGGTTCTGGTTTGCTTACGGTTGCCGCTCATTGTTTTTTTTTTGTTTTTATAGCGCGCACAAAGATCTGCTATAAAGCACAACGTTACGATTTCGATCCGATGCCGTTACGGTTAGACGTTGGTCACTTAGTTAATAAATAATTCATTTGCATACGATCTCCTTGACCACCAACGCTTCCTTCCTAAGTAATTCTTTAGTGAACCATCATTTGCTCGCTTCATCATTTTGTGTTTATTTTACCTTTCATGGCTTAAACGCAGCATTTAAGACAAGAAAATAGTACACAACAACGAAAGTGAAAGGTTTCACGTTCGAGAATAAGTGTTGCACACACACACACATACACACATCACTCTGACACTAGCTTAGTAGCATTTACAACCGAAACGAAGGTAAGCTGGCAATAAGTTAACAATAATTTGCTGTCCACTGTTCTGTCCACCCGTGCGTTGTATGGTGCGTTTAGATTACGCGCCTTTAACCATTTTATACACTTTGTTTCGGCAAAATGGCGATACGTGCGGCGATATACATAGTTTATACATAGCTATTAAGATAAAGGTAATAAATTACGCTCCCCGGTCTAATACTCTGCCACACTGCTGCGACGCTGTACTTGGCTGTTGGTTGTTTTTGTTTGTTTTCAGCTTTTCCTTTCTTAACGCACTTACGCTAAAGCACTAAACTACACCTCTACACTGTTTGCGTTCGCATCCTGCACGCGAATCACGCGATCCTCGCTGTTCTTTGTCTTTTTTTTTCTTCAACTACTTACTAACTAACTAACTAACTAACTAACTAACTAAAAAAAAGAGCTCGTCCTCGTCGCCGACGAACGCTTAAGGACGCGTTTCCTGTGCCTTATCTTTTTCGCTTTCTCTTTCTCCCATTTGCCGCCGTTCATTTTGCGCTTTCCAAAAAAAAAAAAAAAACAAAAACACCGTTTGCACAAAACAACAAAACAGAACAAAACATAATCCATGTGGAGCGTTTCACAAACGTTCGCACAAGAATTTTGCATAGGCAGGGTGGCGCTTATAGCCTACATCTCGAAGGATCGCTCCCTTCCCCCCGAAACACACACCCGGGGGAGATGGGTGGAATTTTTCTGGGCGTTTTGGGTGTGTATGTGTGTATATGCTGTACAGTTGTGTAAAGCCGTATCCGGTCATTTTTTTTTTTGGGCGGTCAAGTTTCGAAACATAAATAATTTAGATTGTACGTCCATTGATGGGAAGCTGCTGCTGCTGCTGCTGCTGGGAAGAGGCTACTCGATGCTTAATGTACACTTTTTTACAGAATTTCTTGTTTTTGTTCTCCACCGGTCCAAGTCACAACTTTACCCCGATGCACCAGGCGTGGTCTCAATGGTACAGCCAGTTCGACGGTATCAGATAGTCTTTGATGGTGTACAGCGATCTGGCGTACCAGTGGATGCCTTCGTGGCGCGGCAAACTAAGCCCATCGCCCGACTCGGTGCGACTCCGCTCGAGCAGCGCCCAAACCTTCTCGCCGATCCGGTACGGCAGAAAGCTGAGATGGGCCACCGTCTGGCTGTCGATGAGCGCGTAGCAGGATGCCGCGATCGAGTCGACCACGATCGTGCCTTCGCTCGTGAGCGGCGCATACACGCCCTCGGCAAGGGTGGCCGCTATTCGCCGTACGCGCCGCGGCTCGAGCGTACCGTCCACGTGCACCAGTATGTGATCACCCTCGCGCACCCGGTCAGCAAACACGTACCGCGTCTCGGACCGTTCCCGGCGCCACACCATCACGAGATGGGCGGGCGTCACCTTCAGCACCGCACCACCGTCGGCCTCGATCGTGACGAACTCGCGCCGCTGGCGGGTGTCCCGGTCCATAAACATGAGCACCTCGCTGTAGACGGTCCGGCCGGTTGCGTCGACCGCCTGCACACGCTCGCCGATCCGCAGCTCGCTCAGCTTCCGGTGCACGCCGGCATCCGTCAGGACGGTGCTGTCCCCGGTAAAGCAACCGCTCGTATGGCTGGACTGGGAGGAATCTGCGTGTGCCGCGTGAGCGAGAAAGAACACGAAAAGGAAAACAAAATGGTATGGCGGTTAGTAAAAGGATTCCAGATTAATGTTTCGTCTGTTTTATTTTTGTTTTAATTGTTTTCTTAAGAAATCGAACCATCCAAGGGAAGCGTAAGTTCATCAGGAAAGAGCGAAAGAGAGAGAGAGAGATTACAAAAGTTCCAAAAATTGGTCGTTTTGGTGCATTTTGAGTGGTAGAACAAAAAATCCTAACACACACACACGCGCGCACACACACACACACATTGCCGTATCGTCGCGGCGCCATGCTGTGGTTAACATATTTACTATCTATTGATTTATTACACCCCGAAAAAGAGAAAAAAAAGAAGGCAAGCAACGAAAGAATATACAAAACGATTCAGGATCGCTCGCACACTCGCCACAATCGGAGAATCGCTCTTTCATCTTGCTTTCGCACTATTTCGATGCCGGGCCGGATCGATCGGTACGTTAGGGTAGGAGCGGGAAGGAGCAAAAAGCCGGGAAGCTGGGAATGGACGGGAGACGAACGGGATGGATAAAGGGGTCGGGAAAATTAAAACGGTTCCCAAGAGCGATGTACACACACACACACACACCGTGCGCTTGTTTGCTGTTGGCCAGCAGCACGTTTCTGCGCTGCGATTCCCTTTGCCCCCTTGGTTTGGTTCGGCGTCCAAGACGATGAGACCCTTCCTTTGCGGCCATTGTTGTTGGAGGTTTTTTGTAAGACGATCAGCACAAAAACACAAAACCCATAAACGGCACGACGATCAATGGCGGCAAGGAATCGGCATCCGCTGCCAAGCTGGACGTGTGCTCTCTCTCTCTTTTTCTCTCTCTCTCTCTCTCTCTCTCTCTCTCTCTCTCTCTCTCTCTCTCTTTCTCTTACTTTTTCGAACCCCAAAATGAACGCGTTCACCGTGTTGGAAGCGCACACAGCCTAGTTTGTTGTTGCTGTAGCGAACCGGGCGGTGCGGATCTTACTTTCTGATCTTCCCTTTTTTAATGTTCCTTTTTTAGGCTGTAGGGCAAATGATGCCTGCGAATGGTTTCGGTTTGGTATGCGGTTTTCTGGCAGTATTTTAGCTTATTTGCCGCCAGCAAGAGATGTAACATTGTAAAATGCAAAAACCCGTTTGGAATTAGCGCAAAACGTTTTGGTGGAGCATATTTCCAACGAAATTAAATTTTTGGAAATGCCTGTTTCGAACCAAACATAACATATGCTGCACCAAAGCTGCACTGCAAAAGCGTCAATCGCGTGCACATGATTAAAAGACGAACAAACGACCCAGCACGTTGCCCAACTATTATCGTGACGATCGAAGCTTTTTTAATAACTTTTAATTGCATCTGGTGCCAGCCCCGTCCACCAGCAACCGACAAAATCATCAACCGATCGGGAATGGATGGAACGGATAGCGGATCCGGTGCGGTTGAGGATCACATCAATTTTGCGCTTTAAAAGTGCTCATTTGTCAAACACCGTGCAGCCGTGGCCGGGGCGTTTGTTTACGCGCTGGGCCTGATTGATGAGGCCCGGCCGAGTTTCCCTGCCTTGTCACGCTGGCAGGCCTCATCAATTTTCATCGTCCACCAGCCTGTGCCCAACGCGCGCCTATCGAACGACCCACGAACGATCGTTTTTGGTTGCTGCAGATAAATCTTTAACCATCCCCAGAGACCACTGGGCTGGATGCGATCGTGGTGGTGCTGGTGGTGGTGGTGTTGGTCGAAATTAATTTGATTTCGATACCGTGAGAGCGCAATTCGCGAACACCAAACTGCCCGCCACACACACACATACACACTGTTTAGCGATCCCGCGATACGTAAACGAAAGCAAGAACGCACCAGCGAAAACGCACAACGCGTTCGCGTGTGAACTGTCACGGTCGAGTGTTTATTTACGTTTCGGCTGGTGCAATGCAGGCGCTGGGGATCGGATTTGTGTCTCCAGCTAGCGAACGGTACGAACCCGCTTCATGTTATCCCTTTTTCCACGAGGGGACGATAGAAGCCGACATTTGATCGAGCAGGGTTCTCATCGACTGTGGCAGTGGGAGTCCCAATGAAATTCCTCACCTTCCCGAATGGGCCGATCAGTTTACCCTTACGGGGCAAGGCAACCGGACCGCTGACGATCGCCAGCTAATCGTGTGTGTGTGCGCGTGTATGTTTTTGGTGTGCAACGGAACCATTATCTCGTTATTAAAAACAGATAAATGATGGCATAAAGAACCAAACAGACGGGCGGCGTCCGATCTCGGAAATTGTAAACTCCGACAGTGCCCGGACCATAAAAAAGAAAACACACACGCACACACACACACACAACGTGCTGGGACGTAACCGCTGCGGACGGCTGTCACACGATACCGATGGCGAACCCCGAACCCGTTGCGACGTTTCTTGTTGCCTGCTTTGCCGTGCATGTGAGCCGGACCCGTAGTTCGATACGTATGTGATACATCGCACGTAAACAGCGGGCATAAGCAGACGGCAAGCGGACGGCAAAGCACCCGGATAGGGAAACACTAGCGGTAGCCACAGGTATTTAAGAGGTTTCCCGTTTGCTGCCCATCCGTTCGATTGCCGCGCATTGAAGTCTTTCGTTTTACGTCTTTGGCTGTGCGCGATAGGCAGGTATCTGTGTGAGTGGGTGCGCGCGCATACGTTTGTATCGACGGTGTAGAACAAATTTTATTTTTATAAATGTTAAATGATCGAAAGAAAAACACAAAATTACACAGGTCAACTTAAAGCAAGGGCTACACAATAAATGCAGGACTTGTACTGCACATCATATAAAAGAAAAAAAAATGGTGATAAATGGAAAAATCTTCCTATTTGTTCCGGAAATCATCATCATTTAAGATAAACTACATTTATTTTCGAGATCACATTGTAACTCTTTGTAGAAGCTCAAAGTCTGCACAATATGCTCGCTAAACAAACATGCTCAATACAACGATTAGTGTTGTGTGTTTACATATTTAAATAAAATTTTATTTAAAAACCACACACGCACACACACAAACATACCATATTACAAGCCAGAGCAAAACTATCCAAAAATCCCTACCGCATGAGTGTGCATGTTTCACAATTTTCCCGAGAAACATTTCACCGGCAAACAAGAGCGCGTAAGTGCAACAATAATATTTGCCATTTTTTTGTTTCCCAATCCCGGACAAGTACCCGATCCCCGGAAGGTTCGGCGATCAAACACCTGAACAAATCCTTCCCAACAGCGGTCGGGAAGCAGTGAAAGCAGCAACCGAAGAAAAAAAAGACACACACACGGGAAACTCCAAGCCCAATAGCTTACAATAGCTCGTGCACGAGAGTGCTAAGCAAATAATCCTGCCCGTAAAGTACTGTCCCGTACCCGAACGAGCTTCTGCCGGTCGGCTTTTCGGTCGGCAAAGCGGGATAATATCATTAGAAAATTAATTTTTCTACCAGCCCGGTTTCGGCTGCCACGATCGTTACCGGGCTCCGTGCACCGGCCTGATTAGCCCCTAAGGGTGATGAGGATTATCCTGCGAAGGGTTAACTTGCGGTGCTTAGCCGTTGGAGGCACTGACTTTGTGCCACTCGAGCCAGTTGGCTTTACGCGGCCAGGTACGGGACCGTTGGCTTGGCTTTTCCGGATCGGAACGCAACGGCAATGCACTTTTCCGGATCGTTGCAAAACTAAGCAACTAAGCAGAGAGAAACAAACATTTGCCTGAGCTTAAAATGAGCTTTCGAAGATGGGCAAGCGCAAAATGCAAATACTTTTGCACTTCGGTTTGCTTTCACTCGTGATCGATTTACAGCCGGCGTGTGCACATTTTGTGGTTTGTGCCCACAATCTCGTTAATTAAAAAAACCCCGCTGGGGAGTGGAAAAAGATAATGTAAAACCCACCAAAAAAAAAAAAAACAGGCGTCTTATGGCTTACGGGCAGCATGTTTTTAGGATACCGCGACCAGGAGAAGGTCGTGAATAAAACGATCGCACTTTGACGATCGACGGGTGGAAACCACCTTCGGGGTTTCAGTAACAACCGAACACCTCGCCTGCTAGGACCTGTTTAAAACAAAATGCTGATATGATCACCCTTCCATCCAGGGTGAGGAGAATGGAGAGGGTGGTTTACTCCCCCCCCCCCCCCCGCACCCCTTGCGAAAGGAAATGGCCGAATGGAGGCCGAAAGATGAACGAGAATTAACAAGCTGCTCGTTAGCCATCCGTTACCGTCCGCTGCTCCAAGATGTGCTCAGCCATTTCCATGCAGATTCGCCATCACTTTTTCTCCCAATTCTTCGTACCGGAGTGGTTCTGTAGCTTCTTTTTTTTTGTTTCCCATTCAAACCCATTGGGTAAAACGACAGGACGTAAACCAGGACACCGATTTGCATTCATCAAAAAAAAACACAGAAAGCAAAAACAAAAAGCCTCGTTGAGTGTGATGCTGGCCTCGACGTTCACGGCAAAGGAAGGATGCTTCCACGGCTGTTCGGCGATCGTTTCGGTGGCAAAGCCAGTGCCAGTGCGTGCAGAACCGTTGCGTAAAACTACAGGTTACACTACACGCCGAAGCTGTCGAAGTTGCTGCGAAAGCTGACGCTTTCGGCGTAAACTCAATTACCGGCTACGGCATTTCTCTTTTCTGCTTCGCGAATGGTTGATTTCAGGGCCCGCGCGAACAACCCGCGGGCGTGCACAACCTATTGGGGATGATGTTTTTTTTTGTTTCTTCTTTTTTTCATCTCATTTTCCTCACTGTCAATCTGACGAGCTTCGAGAGGTTTTGCCGTGTAGCTAAAGGGCCAAAGTATTTTTGGTGTTTTTTTTTTGGTTTTTGACTCTGACAGCTTGCGCGCGGGAAATTCGGCCATGTAATCCCTGTTTGCCGGACTCCGGACTGTATACAAACACCCGAACACGCCGAAAGCTGATACGACTTAAATGAGGAGCCGTCGGGGACGATGAATGGAGAGGCTTCCGATCGGATTTCAAAGCAACAAAACCCAACGGACTTCTTTTCCATTCTCGCTTGATGTAGTTTTTTCGTTTTCTTTCCTCCTGTTATCTTTCTGATCGCAACGGAATGGTCCGTTCCTTCCCGCCATTCTGGCGGGGGTTTTCGTGGAAATTTTTCTATGATTTTGCAGTTTATAAAAAAAAAAAACAGAAAACATAAACTTACCGGATTTCACTGAACAGTGGATGTGATTGCGGCTCTCGTAAAACACCCAATCGAAGCCGGCCTCGACGGCAAGCCGCGCCAGCATGCCGATCTTCGACCGATCCTTGTCCGAC
>STHB01032854.1:0-10150 GCA_018908115.1 Anopheles rivulorum
TGTTCGTCCGGTTAAACCAGTTCCATTCAATTGCGTTTGTTCGTTTGCTTCCCAGCGGTTCGGTTGGGCAGTTGTAAAATATAAATACACTCTCTTACAAACCATTTGTCACAAAACCGAAGTGTTATTAAAAAAAAAACATGGAAATCAAATCCAGTCGAACGCAAACAAAACACTCGCCACCACCATCAACCGGGTCAACCGGGTGGGCACCGGTGTGTTCCCCGGGGACGTCGTCACCCGCGTTGCGTAATTGTTTGCACTATTACATAAACTCGGTTAACGCTCTGCTGTACCATACTTACTATGGCCATCCCCTTCCTCCCCCCCTTCCCCCACATCACCACAGGGTTGACAGTTGTTAAGTGGATTCTGTTTGATTAGTGCGCCCGGACGAAAAACGTTGGTGCGACCTAGAAAGTGAACAATTCCTCCCCGGTGAGCTAAACGGTCATGTTTTTGTTTTTGCTTGTTTAAAAAAACAAACTCATCGTAAACATAACAACCGGAACGAGAGGCTTTGTAGTTGTGGTGCAATTTGCTGCAAAAATTGCACGGAACCGATGATTTACCGTCCAATTTATTGTCACTTTGTTCCATGTGTTTCACTGGCCGCTGACGGAACGGATACGTACGGCGAAGGTCAGTTTTGAAACTCACCGAAGGGCGATGTATGGGGGTGGGCAAGTGATGGTGACCGGCGGTGGCACCTCAAGAACACACTTTACTGAAGCACTGAGCAGTAGTTTAACACCAACACGAATCACTTCTATCGCCGCATCAAAGCAACCCGGGTCTACAGTGAGGGTTCGTCGCTAAGCGTCGCGTTGAAATCTTTCGTTGTATTTCACGGACACGGCAAGTGATTCGCGTGGTATCTACACGGTCCCGAGCGCACCGTTCGTTCCACCTGCGTCCCTCAGACCTCCCGCCATCTGAAACCACCCTCCCCCCACACATACACACACGCGCACACAGCCTGTGACACCGTTTTTTTATTATTATTATTCACGAACCTCCGCGAGATTACCATAAGTTGTCGCTAGTTTTTGGGGGATGAATTTGGCTCGTGCTTTACGAAAGGAAAAACAAATATCCAACCACCAACAATAACAACAACAAGCACACACATACACCTACAGTGCGACACACGTTCCTTATAGAAAATGCATTGTTTCGATGGTGATTCGCGCTGTCGGAACACGGAAGTGTGATGCTGGCGGGGTCGGGCCAGTGGCCAACTGGGTGCATTAAATCAAGATCTGTCTCGTACGGAACAATGGACCGACGCTGGCCACCCTGCTGGTTTTGCGGCGGGAAAAATAAAGCGAAATATACGCTCCCTTTACGAGTCCGATGGCCGAACGCGGTCGGATAAAGGGAGTTCCAGAGAGTTGGATGGATAACAGAACAGCAGCAGCAGCATTAAATCGTAAAACCAGACACACAGCAACTTGGCTACACCAACCCCGTCGGGGATTTTGTTTTCTTCTTCTTCTTCGTTTCGCTTGCACAACATCTTCAAGGGTGCGCGCCATCTTTATCCTCCGCCCTTTTTCTTTTTTTTTTGCTTGTGTCACACACATCCACACACACTTACACCCGCGTGTCAATGTGGGCGCGGATGCACTTTACCGCACCCGCTCACACACATACACACCTCCTCCTCCGTTTCCCCCACGGCCGTCCGATGAGGCGCGGTGATTCATTGCGATTTATGCGCGCACATTCTTGGAAATCGAAACGGCGAACGAATCACCCTTACGCGACCGCACTATACAGAACTCACTCGGCTTACTCGCTCGCAAGCGCCCAGCACCGAACAGCACCGAACTCACCTGCGCAGATTCTTCGCAGCAAACAGCAAACACAGCGAGACAAACACAAGTGGCCAATATGTATCTTTCCAGCACGGTGCGCGACACAACAAAAAAACAACAACACACACACACACACAGTCACGAACACACCCTGTGTGTGTACACTGGACCGCGCCTTGTTGATTAGAGGGCAGGGGACAGCACACACGAAAAACAACACCGCTTGCTTTGATTCGATGGGTACTTTGCCGTGCTTTTGGTACACTGACGGACGGAACAAGAAAACAAAACAAAAAAAAAAACAAACGTTCCAATCGTTCCGGTGCGGATGGCGCTGGCAAGCCACCGTGGATGTTCGCGCGTTGGTCCGCTGGTTCGTCCGTGCGTCCGAACGCTTGCACTGTTCAACAGTTTTTGTGTGTGACGGTACGCTGGTTGAGCGGTTCGAGTCGGCACCAGCACGACCAGATGACTCTCACACACAGCGATTGTTTGCACTATGGGTATTCGTTAGGATAAAATAAAAGAAAATAATAAAAAATAATAATAAAGGATTTTAATATTAAAAACTATTTTAGTGCGACTGTAATGCATGCAAATTTGGAATTCGTGGTCAAATATTACGCAGCGTAACAAATTTCACCCCTAAAACATTTCTTATACACTTCAATTTATGAAGCATTTTAAATTAATTTTTTTTAATACAATGATTAATATTGTTAATGTGAATTTTGTCCGCTTTGCTACCAACAGTGCAGAACGGAGATTTCAACGAGAGTGATTTTTTCTCTCTCCGCTGAGCAATGATGATCAAGTAAGCGGTGTCAAACTTTGTGTTGAGATGGGAGGGCAAAACATTGTTTCACTCTCAAAAGTGACATTTTACGAAATTTAATATTTTTGAAATAATCATTAAAACTAGTTAAAGAAGTACTTTATGTTAAAAGAGAGTTATTTTTTGGGCTTAGCTTCGTTATAGAATTTACTTATAAATAGAATAGAAATTTTATGTAATTAGACGAATATGATTAAATAATTAATAGACGAATATTATGAAACAAAGCAGATAAGTGTTATTAATGTATTTAAACCGAAATTTGATAAATGAATTAAAAATCTTAACCTAAACAGGAAGTCAAAAAGATGTAATTAACACTCGCCGTAAGCTTTTAAAGAATATTCGGACTCGCTTTTAAGTAAACATAACTTTCTGACAAACCTAATACGTATGAGATGAGTTTGAAGCAGTTGAAAGGAAAACGATACATACCCATACGCAGTGCTTTCAGTGTGAGCTTTTGCAAAAGCTTTTTTCCTCCCCCGTCAAAGCTTTTGTGCATACAATGGAGCATTAGCATTGAAAGCTATTCTAGGGAGCTTTTTTATGTTGTTGGGTGGTTGGAAAAGTTTCGTGAAAGGTTTATGAAGGGAATTCTTTCCTTATTCCACAAAAGAAACAATCATGCCGTTTACTTCTTTATTAAAAAAAGCAAAAAAGGAAAGAAAAGCTCCTTTTTTATAATTGTAAATGCTTTAATTATAATCCATTCCTTACCATCCCTTTGTAAAGAATCAATTCAAAACTTGATTTACCGTGTTTTTTGTTTTTCTTTCTCACAGCAACTCAATAATGCGCTTCCTCTAACACAGATGGCACAGGGTTTTACAGTGTTTTACCTAATCTTTATTTCATTCGCGCAACATTCGCTCAACCAAACCAACGGGAAAGGGGTACGAATGATTGCCGAAGAATGTCTAAGGCGCTTCGAGGGACATGGCAATGGTACCGGGCGAAAGTGCCAATCTTCAATCGAACGAAAAGCACACAGAAACGTACACAACGTTAGCATAAATCTTCCCGGATTCGCACAACCAGGGGAGGCAAAAGCGGTACGAGCGTGTAAATGAGTAAAAACAAAAATTGTAATCTGTTGCTCACAACATCCTTATCACACAAACGACACACGTGCGCACTCGACGGGTGAAGAAAAACAAACAAAAAAAAGGATGTGGAAATGTCCACTGGGCGGGGGGGGGGGGGGGAGCACTTTCTTCCTGCTTCGTTTTGTTTACTATTGTTCCTCCTCGGCGGATGAGTCGTAACTGGCCGACTGGAGCAAACTTTCATTTTCGGTCAGCTCATCCTGCCGCTCGACCACCGGGATGATCCGTTCGGGTGCGGGTGCACCACTTTTCGTCGGGGTGACCGGCTTCTCGTTTGCCGGCTCGCTTGTGGCACTGGGTGCGTCGGTTGTCGATGAGGAAGGTGCTGCTGGCGTGGTGGTTGTTGACGTCACCGTGCTTGAGGTCGTGGTCGTGGAGCTAGGTAAGCTGTCAGCATCATCCGACTGGGCGGATCCCTTCGGTACGATGGTTTCCACACCGGCACCGGCCGCTAAAGCTTCGGATGCGACTGTCGGGATGGATGGGCCGGAAGAAGCTGTGCTCGGTGGTGGGGTAGTGGTGGTCGTGGTTGTACTCGTGGTTGTCGTTGTCGGTGCTGGGGTTGTGGTTGTTGTGGTGGTGGTGGTTGTCGTTGTCGTCGTCGTTGTCGTCGGTTCCTCGGTCGTTGTCGACGTGCTGGACAACTTCGAGGGTTTCGATGGGCGTGTACGACGTCCACGTGTCGTACGGGACGTTACGCTCGCGACCGTACTTTCCGTGGGCTCTGCAGTGGGCTTCGAAAAGCGGGACGATATCTTCGTCGGCTTCACCGACACGGTTGGCTTCGGTGTGGTCGACCGGGGCAACTTGCCCGGGCGCGTTGGTCTCGTACGGCGCGTCGTACCGCTGGACGTTGCACCATCTTCACTGTCCACCGGGACGGTCGTGCTGGCTACCGACGTACCGGTAGATGATTCCGTCGTCGAACCACCCTTGGAAGCATCCCTCAGCAACGGGGTGTACTTTTTGCGCGCAAACAACCTATTAAGCCCACCTTTGGGTGGGACGGGTGCAGCTGGGGCAGCGCCCACCGTTGTCGTTTCCTCGTCCGACACCTCCTTCGATTTGCGCTCGTCGGCTGGTTTGTCCAGGCTGTCCGCCACCGGTACACCCGGGCGGCTCTGGTCCTCGTGCTTATACACTGAAAATATCGATTGGACACGCTGTAAGACAAACTCCAACACCGGCCCGAACCGCGACTCTGTACCTTCACCCCAAACTTTGGCGGGCAATTGGCTAGTGGTAGTAGCGTTTGCGGTGATGCTAGTGTGCGTGCTTGTGCTAGTGGTAGTGTGTGCGCTAGTGCTAGTGGTAGTGCTAGTGGTGGTGCTGGGAAGCGTTTCCGGGTCGCTGCTGACCCGACGCCGGTCACCGTCACCGATACCGTCCACGTCGTCGTAAAAGGGAATCTCGTCCACCGGAGCCGTCGTCGTCGGTCGCTGCTCGTCGAACGCGTACGCGACGGCCGCATTTTGCGTACGCAGCTGCGCTAGGAAGTAGTCGCTGAACGTGCTAAAGTTGTTGCGCTGCGCGTACAGCCGCAGCTGGCCGGCGTGTGCGTGTGCCACCCGCGCTATCGCCGCGTCTAAAAGCAAGCGTCGTTCGTCACCACCAGCACCAACACCATTATCAAGCGTGCCGTTGCCGGCACGAATGGTCCGACCGGCCACCAGCGGTTGGAGGTTATTGTTACCCTCGCCGCTCGGTGGGTTATTTAATCGCGGCGCATTATGATTATGAGCGTGTGGGGATGAGCGAATGAGCATGATGATATGGTTGTTGCTGTTGTGATGATGATGATCATGATGATGATGTGTGGCGTGGTGTGAAGAAATGTGATTTGCATCGAAATGTCGTCTCGTGCGTGTTAGGGTTTCGGTTAGGGTGGGATTGAGATGGGAAGGATGCCGATCGGGATCGTGATCGTGCGGTGCGATGGGATTGTGCAATGTGGGACGAAGCAGAAGCGCATGCCGACGCGGGCGCGGCAATGCAGAAGCAGAAGTCAACTGACCTTTGGCGGCGCCCAGGTGCTTGCGGCGGAACAGTGCCGCCCGGGCATTCTCGTCCAGTGGGCTGGCAAGTACGGCGGACACGGTCAGCGCTAGCAGCGCCAGGCACACCCTCATCCTGCCAGCTATCCTCATGTTGGCCACGTACGAAGGAGCGAATGTGTGTGGTGGTGTTGGGGGAGGGGAGGGGAGGAAGGTGGGGTCAGGCGAAGAGAAAATAATGGACAACAAAACAACAAAACTGGTAACTGCTGAAGGGCTGCTGAAGAAATGGAAGAATGGAAAAAAAGGAGATGATAAAAGCCCACGCCGCGATATACTTTTACATTAAATGAGACACACACACACACACGCGCAGAGGATCACACACAGACACAGAAATGCACTTGCCACCCTCGCAGGACCCCCCGCAGGAGACGGTTGCACAACGGAATCGGGACGCTTTTACTGTTAGCCCTTAAAAGCACTCTTGCTCAAAGGAGCGCACGAGTTCACCAGCGGCCACTACCAAAACTACTGATCGCGTGTCGTGTCACTAGAAGGTGGTACACCTTCCTCCTTCCTTAGTACCGTTCACTTTTGCTGCTGGCGTTTCCTTTTCGAAAGAACGCGACGGCTGGTGGCTGGTGGCATGATCGGTACCAAAGCTGACCCGAAAACACGTCCACGATAAGCAGCTCTAACTTCACGACACTAGAAGTTTTCGCTATTGGCACGACCTTTCCCTCTCTCTCACTCTCCCTCTCTCCCTCTCTCTCTCTCTCTCTGTTTTTGTGACCACTCCTTGCTACACTTGATCGTGAGCTTGGTATTTGCCGTTCACGCCGTTGATTCGCCGTTTCACGTTTCACAAGAACTCACCCCTTGTTTTCTCGCGTACAAACACACACACACACACACACGCCACCCGATTCACACACACACACACACACGGGGTATGGTAGTAGATGGTTGCAAAAGCGGCAATCCACAACCGAACGCGGATGCGATTGATCACAGAATGAAAGGCGGCTTCTCGGTGGCATGGCGCAGGCTTCATTTCACCAACGAAAAGCGGGCTAGCCTGCGCTGCGCGAGCGGGACACAAAGTCACACACACACACACACGCGCGCGTTTCCTTGCACGCCTCCACCACCTACCCCTAGGCCCCCCGAACCCGCCGACACGCAACATTAAAACAGTGAAAGAAGAAGGAAAGAAACAAACACCACCACCGGCCAGCCCCAGGAATTGGGTGGGAGCCGATGCGCAGCCGAGACCGACGGTAAGACACATCGACGACGATCGCGACGGCGTGAATGTCGTGGCTGGCCGTACCGTGCATGCATACACGAAACACGAAAGATTGGATCCGCTACACCGTGCGCTGGCACTGCCGTGCTCGTATACATTTATGCCAATCTTTGCCAGTCTCCGCACCACCCCCCCTCCCCCTCCCCCACTCTTCCCACCCGTTGAGCATCTCACCCCTTGGATGGGTGGGTCGCTGTGCTACCGGTTCGCGAAATTATCATATTTATCGACGACATTCTTGACTTTCCCAACCTGCGGCCGACCGGGGCCGATTGGGGCGAAACGAAAATCAACTCATCTCGATCGGTCCCATTTGGCCGCTGCTAGCGATGCCACCTTACATCTTCCTTCCTGGAAGCGATCGATGGATGGAAGATCTTTTTTTTCTTCTTTGCATAAACTGCACCATCAACTCGCACGATCTCACTCTCAGTTCCTATCGGACCGTATACCATTTACCGGACCCGCGGAAGTAGGTCGCGGATGTTACGGATGGCCGAGCGCAAAAATGGAAAGGAAGAAAAAGGTGGCCAATTAGCAACAAGTTTGCTTCATGTCGAGATCACACACAAACCGGGATCCTGGTCCGTGACACATATTTCTCTAAGCGTTCTTTAGCGGTTCGAGTGACCGTGAAGAAATGCTAATATCATCTGACCACGTACGGGCAAATTACACTTGCGTTTCCAACGCGGAAGGAGCGCGGACAAGGTGGAGTGTCAGTTCATCATCGTTAGACCACGTGCTTACACCTCGTCTAGGATTAAACTGTCTTCTTCGTGGTAGAAGCGAAACCTGTTTTCTTTATGGCAGCAGCAAGAATTTAAAGAACTTCATTAACATACTGTTTTGTGGTAAAAGCATGCCCAAAATGGCATTCCATTTCGTGTAAGCTAGACGAATTCGTCTAGGCGATGAAGTGGCCTCATGTAAAATGTGTTTTGAAACGATTCATAGCTTTTAATCTGGTTGTATAAACTGTTGAAGGGTTTTGAAACATTTCATAACTTTTAATCGGGCCTATTGGAGTGTTTTGAAACATTTCATTATTTTTAATCCGACTGCTTCACCTGTCAGTGTGTTTTGAAACGTTTCCCAGTTTTGAATGTGGCTCTATAAACACATCACACTCGACTATATGGAAATGATGTGTGAAAGCTTGTGAAATCATTCGTTTAAATACTACTTTTACACGTTACGTTAGTGAGTTGAATAAATAGCAAAACTAGTGTCAAATATCTTGCAGGATCTCCTTTCACGGACCATGCACCGTACAGCCCAGCATGCGGTTATCAACATCAGCATAGTAAAGAAAACAGAGGAGGTGGATTTCATTACGCTACAAGCCCACCCTCTGCGTGTGTGTGTGTGTGGTGTAAAGGTGTTTTTGTCCCTTTTTCCCAACATGCCAGCAAAACCGACCCACCACCCGGCTGAGAGAAAGAGCGCGAGTGGGTGCGCACGCCACCACGGCCCGAAAGCCCGATCACGACTCATTGGCTTTACGATCCGGCGACGCCGTCGATCGGGGCCTTTCGGAATTGGGCCCAGGTGCTTCCCGTGCTGCTGCTGCTGCTGCCCCTGTGGCACATTCGCCCCCGGACGACCATCCCTTATGAAACGATATGCACGAGTCACTGGTTAATGGTGACCCAGGGCTGGGAGGGGGGACTACAAAGGGGTGGTATCGGGGAGAGGCGAAGGTGTGGTGGTTCCTTTTCGCGATTACCAAACAGCATCAGCAAACGAAACGCAGTAGCTGGGGCGACCGCAACGTCATCGTTTCGTACGCTACCCGGCCACCCTGGTGACTTCGATGCCAGAAACGAAGGGAAGGACAACGAACCCTCCGAATTGTTGACAGCCGGGCGGTGGTGTTGATGATGGGGGTGGGTGGCTTCCCGGGGAACGGGCGGCTACGGTCGGTTTGGGGTTTTGGGGCCGCGAGCCCAGACCACCGGACCGGTTCAAAGTGCTCGTTTGGTTGTTTTTTTTTTTAACAGCCAGTTACCCAAGTTGCGGGTCTACGATCGACCAAGGTTTTTACGTCGCAGGTGATCGTGGTGGGTGGTTGGGTGGTGGTGGTGGTGGTGGTCCGAAAGTGAAATATTTACCTACCCAGCCCATCCGCGGTAAAAGGGCGAGCATAGTGTAGCCGTCGTCGTGGTTGCAGCAGCAGCAGCAGCAGGGAGCGCTTATGCAGATCGGTTAGGCGCGATTTGGACTGTGAAGCGTGTCCGAGGAATCACGATGAAGGTGTTGATGAGAATTTTGATGAGTGAAGCCATAAGAGAATTGCTGCTACAGTAGGCAGCGAATGAATCATGTAAGAACCTGTACGATGAAAGTAGTATTTAAAGAAGCATAGAAGTGATATCTTGTTGCCGAATAGTAGCCCCAGTAGCTTAGTTCCAACCGAAATTTGAATGATAAAACTGGCATTAGAATTTAACCAATACAAAACCCATTCAATGAAGATATTCATCGCCTTCCGAAGGGTTAAAAACACCTTTCATTTTTGCCATGACTCACGGACCGGTACGGTTAGAATTTCTTCTCACGTACGAGAATGGCAGCTAAAAGTCGCTACTCATGTTAATGACACACTACCAACCACCGTACGGCTGACGGAATCTCGAACCTCTCGCATCGATCACTCATAAAGCGTTCGCTTCCTTTTGTCGGCTTTAGCCTTGACTGCAGCGAGATTGGTTGGTTGTGGGGTTGCTTTTTTTCCCCTCAATCCGTTCATCAGTTCACAATTGAACTGCTTCGCATTTTTGTGACGACTCGCCTTTTTTTTTTTGGATGGTAGCGAAAGAATTTAGTCCAGGGTTACCGCTCGGTTCGCGCTCGAATCGTTACGTCAAGAAAAAGGCACCCCGTTTTGTCACCCGTGGTGGATGGCGGTTTTCGGGCAGCTGCTCCAATTCCTATGCTCGTGCCCTCAGTTCCACAGGACCGGAGACCGACCGGAGACGTGGTTTACAAACTTTTATCTATTTTTCGCCTCCTGAAAGTGGTCCATTTTGTCTTTATTATCGCAATTGCAACTAGCAAGAGAGTTGTTAAACATAACT
>STHB01032855.1:0-10143 GCA_018908115.1 Anopheles rivulorum
GTACCGCTTTCGTAGCTCTAACATCACCAGCACCACCGTCAGCATCATCATTATATTTGCTCGCCATCCACCAATGCCTGGGACAGTTTATCATCCGCCACGTCAGCATCACGGTTCGGCAAACAGGACGACATGGAATGAAACTGCATCGATTGCATCGTCGCACTAGGCAACCGGGCCGGCGTTCCGGTTTCCGGTCAAATTTTGCTAGCCTTTGCCGATTTTCGGGGCCAAATTGTTCCCCTGTGGGATAATCCGACCCCTTTTGCCAGGCCAGGGACAGATTATGTCGATCGGGGAAGGGTCGGAAAAGGAAACGACACGGTTGACTAATCCTGCACGATCGAGCCCGTGCTGTGCCGGTGCACAACGTTGTGTTCTCTCCGTTGCATCTTTGTTTCATTGCATGGGAAAATGTCATTTTTGGATGGCTGATTTGCCCGGATGATGAACACGGAAATGCAGCTTGATGTGGGATCGTATTGCTGTTGCGGCAAGGGTGGATTTTGCGTCACACACGGAGCTCGTTGGTGGCGCATATCAAATGGAGTGTGTCCTTGGTTCTACCGCCAATAATTATTTGGTGAAGTGAAATTAGCTTGCGGTGTGCGATAGGTTGATTTTATCATGCCGCTCATAATATAGAACGTATGGGAAGGTCCCACCAAACAAATATATTTATTTTTAATTAATAAAAATTACCAATTTAAGGCACAATTGCGGATGGTTTCGATCGTAATGAGCAGGAAATGGTGGCAAAATAATACAGAAAAGACCCCCAAAACTCGTACCTTTGCCGATTTAAGGTCCCATGTTTCGGGATACCCTTCCGTCCTTTCTAACCTAAATCGGCACTTCATTACTACCGTACCCGTCCACTGTCAACTGGTTCGAAAATTAAATGATCGTTTCGCTCGTCCCTGTCAAAAACAAACAACAGCCCGACTGCTCCTGGGAAATGGATTTATAGCCGCTGCTCCTACTTACCACGTGGTGGCGCACGCCAAGGGTTTTTCCACACCAATTTCCCCAAATGCATAAAAAATTCAGCAACAACCTTTCAAGCAAACTTCAAACTTGTACGCGGCGGTGCTTTCCATCCTGTTTTCACTGTTCCTGTCCATCGTCCATCGACCGACAGGCAACTTTGTTCGTTTTTATTTGTTTTACCGTTCTACTGCCGAAGGGGGGAAAGGGCAGTTTGTACCGTTCGAGCGTAAAATTGATTGTCGGTTGCAAATTAAAATTGACATCTTTCCGAAGTGTGGCCACACGCTTTTCACGCCAAAAAAAAAATAGGAAGCAGAAAAGAGCCTCCGCGAGAGTGAGTGTTTCGGAAACGAGTGAAGTGGCAGTGAAGATCTAAAGTTTAACGATTGTTTTGCGCCGGCATGCAATCCGTCCCCGGCGTGTACCCATTCCCCAATTTTGGGGAAGAATCGTAATTTTGGGCAAAGGGACCGTTTTTCATCGCGTGGGCCGTTCTAAAAGGGGGGGAAGGATTTTATTGTTGTTTTTTTGTATTGTTTTTTAGAGCAAAGAGCAACAGATTGCTGCAACAGTATCTGACCCAACCTGGCGCACCTCCCTAGAGGGAGTGCGAGGATAAGTAGGAATAAAATAAGAAAGCAGCGAACAATATTTGCGTGTCTGAAGGAATGACTTCCAGCGTCTGCCACGACCTGGGTTGGCATTTGGCCCTCGTATGCCCACGCGATCCTGGCCAGCGAAACAAGTTTTAAGCTGGCCAGCTTGGCGTGGTAAAAAGGGTTTGCTAGCCATCCTGTTTTTTTATTGTGTGGGCTTTTTGGTTCTTCCCGTTTCGATCGTTCGAGGATGTTGCGTGAAGGAATCGAGTGTTTTATAGTCCCTCCCGAACAGCCCACGCCAGTCCTTTCGCATTCCCTTTTATTTCTTTCGTTTTCAAACCCGGGCGTGCGTGCTAATTATTGGGAAACCGAAGATGTGTCAATCACGGATCCTGCGAGTGTGCCCCGAGTGTGTGAAGCGAATGCGAAAAATATTATATTTTATGCTCAACACGGCGAAGTTATAAATAACACAACACGATGATGATCACTGTTCGCTCGGATCGGACACAAAAAGTTCGCGCCAAAAAGAAACCGTTTTGCCGGATGAAGGAAGCAATAGCAAAGCACTGGCGGACCAATTTCACCTCTGCGAAATGCCGGCATCCCATCCGCTTGGCCGGGTTTTTGTTTTGTTTTGTACACACACACACATACCGGTCGTTCGCCGTCTTCTGAGTTGCGATCATTTAAAAACCGGTTTTACGACGTTTTGTTTAATGTGAGAGCGATCGCTCTTTGCGGGCATGGTGGGACCGCGTGGATCGCGATCTTCCCTTTCTATAACCGTCATGCCATACCCACCCCCTCACACATCCCCCTCTACGTGTAAAAGGGGTGACGTACGCATCGTACGCTTGTATTGGTGAGGTGCTGTGTGTCGTGGGCTTCGATGCTGCCCGTATGCCGCGGTTTTTGTTTTGCTCCATCCCGGTGGATAAATCTCGTGGAACCTGTTTTTTTTTGTTTCTCCACTGTGTGTGAACCTCAACAGTGGTGCAGGTTCTGACGCGGCCGTACGATTACATCACGTTTCGACTGACCGACCGTTCGGCTTTTGGCGGGAAAGTGTCACGTTGCAAAATAAGAAACAAAATGTTTGTGCCATTGCGTCATCGGAGCAGTGTGTTGCGATTTAAAAAACGATTTAAAAAAAAACAACGTAGATCGTCATAATGAAGATCATGCTTGTGAGAATAGGTTTCCTGAAAGATTGTCGTTGTATCCGAACGAAGGAAAATTATTTTTGTTGTAAAGCAACAATATAATACAAAAACACTAACGAGCAGGCTGGATTACTCCGGTCATCGATCGGCGAGGCGAGCTTTACTTTTGCACCCGTACTGATGTAGATGGAAAATTGTTTTTCTAGCTCACTGTCCCTAACGACCGGATTTAACGACTCGATTTTCGTAAAGCACACACACACACACACACGCAACGTCTCGGACAAATAACGATAGCCTAAGCCGACGGGTCAGGATTAAGGATATTCGGTCACCCCTCCCCCCCCCACCAATTCCTACGCGCGATGAGATGTTGTTGCTATCGGATCGGAGCGCGAAAGGAAATGCCAGAATCAAAACACATTCCACCAGCTTTATGTGTGTGTGCCGTAACCCGTGACGACGCGCAATTTTATAGGCGTAGTGTGCGATCTTGTTTATGCATGTGTGTTTGGTATGATTTTTCCGGCTTTCTTCTTTCACCGGACCAAGGATAAGCCCCCGGTGCGGCTCGGTTACGCCTTATCTGTGAGATGAGTGAGAGCAAGAAGACACACACACACACACACACACACACACACACACACACACACAAACAAGTGGCGTTACATGGGAACATGTGTGGCAGGCAAGAAACATGAGCTCTTTCCTGCTCGGGGTTTTTTTCCCATCTCTTCATATGTTTTTGTTGTTGATATCGTGTGTGTTTTTTTTTTCTTGTTGTTGTGCGTATCTCAGCAGGGTGGGAAAGATTTGCCCCCCCCCCCCTCCCCCCTGGCCACACCTCTCCCGAGGAAGGGAGTAGAGGGTGGGTTCGGGAAATTGATTCAATTTTCCCTGCATCTCCGTTACCGGTTGCTCCGGGTTTTGCTGCAACCTTGAACGCTTCACGGCAAAACAACATTGAAAAGATGAATAAAGAAAGAGAAATAAAATAACACCGGATCGGATTATCCGGCATGTTGATAAGGATTAGTGGGCAGGGATGGGAGTGGAGGAGGGGGGGGGGGTGAAGGAGAAGAGAGGGGTTTTTGTGTGTGGATCGTAATGGTTTTGCGGAGTTCCAGTCCCAGAAGCAAAACAGTATCGATCGTGCAAATGTTACATACGCCACATGAGAATCGTTTGCTCGTCATGTCTGCTTGATCCTTCCACTGGTTTTGCCTTCGCTTTCGGCTGAGATTAGACGACCTGGTGCCCGAGCCGTGTCTGGACGCGACGTAAAATAATGCTGAAAAATCAACCCAATCTTGAGGTTTAGGCCACTAACCTCGGAAAGATGTTTATTTACGGAGAATTAAGATCAAGACATCGTTTGGAGCATAATTCTCCTCACACTAATTTCCTGTACCATGGAGGAGGGGGGGGGGGGGATGGGTATGGAGGTTAAGTGAACAGTTTGCTGAAGTTATGTTTTTGGTGTGCATGGGCTTAAGCTAAAACATCTTCCAAAAACATTCAATGTGTTCCTGCCATCGACTCGGGATATCACTAGCGTTATCTCGTCCAGGAATCGAGAATGCCTCGTGTGCTCCGAGTGGTGAGTTAATACATGACAAACAACACGACAACAACAGAGGGCCACAATTTGACTTCGGCACCATCTCCACACTCCGACTATTCTTTTCCAGTTTTTGCTTACGTCCTTCTGTCCTAATTCTACGAAATGCTTGAATCGGCAGATTTTTTTGGTTGGTTGGATTGGTTAGTGGTACGGCCACAATATCGCCCTCCTTATCCGTTATATCCTTTTTTGCCCCGCCTAGTGCGTCAGGCTATTTTGGCAGCTTCATGACGCCATGGCGGCTGGTGGGTACTCATGGATCGCGTGGCGGATAGGGCGCAAAACCCGATTCGGAAGAAAGTACGAATTTTATCGTCCATCGTGTATAAGCTTCCACTCGCGAGCTTCCACACAGACGAAGCGCAATGGCCTAGAAACACACTGTACCCAGAGGAAGTTTATGAGCTGAAGGTTACCCAGTTCTGTGCCGAAGCTGGATCGAATTGCTTGCTGGCGAACAATGGACTGCGCATACTTGCGCCCCTGCAAGCTGGGGTCCCACCCACCGACCCACCGAACACGCCATGCAATCATGTAAAACCATGCGAGTAATGTGGAAAAATGATGCTAAGTTATTTAGTACACGTCATCAGGGCACAGTGTTGGCTGGCTGGGGGGGGTTAGCAAATTTGTTGGTGAGTGTACTGCTGGCTAAGATTTTTGCTGCTGCAACCAGCCAAACGACGAGAGCTTTCCGTCAAACGCTTCTCGACACACTGCAGACGACAAAATGGCTCCGACCGCCTTCGTCTAACACGGTTGAGGATGAGGTGATGTAAATAAATAATGAAACATTGAGTGCAAGTGCTTACTTTTTTGGCCCTCCTCAGAAGGATGAAAATATAAAAGAAAAAGGAGGTTGGTGAATGTGGGCGGATTACTAGCGGCCCAGAACTTGATGACGGGCAGCTGACGTAACGTCAGAAGATTACAATGCATCATCGTTAGCTTTAAGGATGAGAGGATGCGAACGGAACAATCCTTTGCGCAAACATGACCAAACTGCTGTAAGAATTAAAATTCAGTGTTTTGGGTTAATATTTTAAATTTTTTTATGTTTCAATATCTTTAATTAAATCTGAAAATATTGTTTAAAATTTTAAAGTTTTCATTTGAAGTTCTCTACACCAAGGTTAACGCTCTCTAGCTACTTCCTTAGTGAAGGACCTGAGTTTGCTAAGCAGCTTATTACCTACTTTTAGCAGGTGACAGACGATCGAGGATGCGAGAAAGAGAGGGAGAGAGAGAGAGGGAGAGAGAGAGTGAGAAAGAACTCACAAAATAGACTTCTTTTACACGCTTATTATGCACGCTACCTTGGATCTGGCATCCCCGAGCAACATCCAATCCGCACTGATGACCGCAAGGCATAACATAGTTATCGCGCTTATTTTGTTCCGACATTTTTTTCCCTATTCTGCCTCCCCGCAGGAGTTGATGGGGGGTAACAAACAAAACCCGGTGGGATACGGGGGGTGGGGTAGGAAGGTTTCGCCTCATTTCACCCACTCTAATGGTGCACCGGTTGGAAGTCGCTGCCCCGGGCATAGCCACGTCGCTGAATGGCGGAAATCATCCATCCCGTCGACCCATTGAGCGTGGAAATGATTCTAACCGCAGGGTGGCACAGAGTTTCCGCTTCGGGGTGGGTAGTTTGCTTCGTGTGTGTGTGTTTTTTTTTCTTCTCTCTCCTGTGTGCGTTCTCTGTGTCCCCGTTCACGAGATGGTTTATTCGCATCTCTAGGCAGCATCTGATGGCCATGGTAGTGAGTCCTCGCCATCCCAACCAACATGCTACGAGCAACGGCTGGAAATGGCACACGCAAATAATGCCATTTCCATCCTTTTTCGCTTTTGTGCCTTTGGGCGGTTGGCGGCATCACCCATTCTACAGTGCTCTGTTCTCCAGTTGCTTCACTAGGTAGACGTGAGCTAGAGCGGCAGGTTAGGCAAAAGAAACAAAAAAGGCACCAAGAAATAGCGACAAAGCCGTGGACGTTCGTGTTACCCGCAGAAGGACCTCGGTGGTAGAAGAAGTCAACACTCTCGGTGCCATTGAAGGATATCATATTTCATCATCCTTTCGCCGGTTGTGGTATATGAACTTTGCGTCCTTTCCTGCTATACCTTACATACAAGCACACACGGGCAAAAATGAGTATTCTTCCACACAAAAGAACACCCGGCAGCATGATGGCGTCCGGGTCTGGTGTGGTGCGTTGTTTGGTCTGGGGTAGAGGCGCCTTTTGTTTGCGTGTGAGATGTCGACTTATCCCATTTTTGTTTATTCACAACTCACACACAATTTTCTCGTCAGCGTCGCCTATCCGTTCCGCGTGTCGCGTGCTATGCTGATATCCTGCGGCTGGTGGACCGGTTGAAAAGATTCACTTTTCCGATTCGTGACGATAAAACCCAACCGTGCCTGACGATGACGGGGCCACACGGTCGAGTGTGCCGGGCAGGATGGTAAAGTGAATGGTAAAGCGGGGGAGGTGAGGTGAATCACTTTCTACACACGCGCCGCACGCGTCTAGTGCGCCCCCTGGCGGGTTGGTTAGACGCACGCTGCAGAGACTCCATGGTGGAGTTGTGATTTCTTGTCTTTTTTTTTCTTGGACTCCCGGGCAGATTGTTTGTGTGATGGAGAGCGTGGAGTCTGGATGAACTTTCTCGGCATGGCTACACGCTGCTTCAACAATGTCCGCGGATAGCACAAAACGTACGCCGTGGACCGTGCGGACATGTGTGAAGATTACCCACCAGGGTTCTTTTGGGTGTAGGCGAGGGCGTCGTAGAGCCTCTGGACACTAGCTTCGGAATGAAAGACAAAAGCTGTACACTTCGCCTCAGCCCCGGTACGTGGATCTCGTGGAATACTGGAAGTAGAGAGACACTGCAGATGATGTGTCCGTACGAGCTGTCCGACGTGGAGAACGTGACGTTACTTTTTCATCCGTCAGTGCTTCATCGAGCTTTGGTAATTTCTTATTTCTGCCGCGTTGGACGTTCGAGATATGGCAGTAGAGCAACTCTTGGCGAAATTCCACCGCATGAAAAAGGCTTAATAAAATAGACCATCTTCAGATCATGATCATGGCGTGATGGACCAAGAGATATGAAACAATTTCCCGTCTGTCAAGAAATTATTCTTTATCACTTGAATTACTCTGGAAACATCGGTTTCCCATGGATACCAGCTTGTTTGCCTACTGCCCAGCTAGCTAGATGAGAAAAACTGCTAAAGAATGCTTTCTGCCCATCACGTAATAAAGTCGTCCAATTCTTTCTCGATTTAATTACATGCCAATACCCGGTTGGCATTAAGCAACCGTACAGCCGTTGGTTGGTGCTTTCGGACCGTATCCACCGCATACTCCCGCCCGGGTCATTAGAGCCCGGGTCAGAAGGACTAGCCTGAATAATGATGTTAATTTTGCTGCATCTTTCCGGTAGTACGGACCCCGTTGGACGGACGTGTTTTTTTTTTTGTCCTCTTTTGATCCCCGAGAGCGTCCGAAAAAGTGAGCAATATTTAGCCGTCACGAAGTCGGCTTATCGTCCCACAGGCTCGTCCTCCAAAAAGGGCTAATGGAGGGTACGTGTTCCTGGGTGTGCAAACTTAAGCATGTAAAAGCGGTGGTGGTATCGCGCGTATCGGTAAGCCATTCTCTCTACCACGGGGTTGATTAATGTCCGTTCGCCCTGGCCCGAAGGAGCGTGATGATGACACTCCCGGCACACTTGGCCAATGAAAGTCACGTTCCGGTCGGCAAGGTATCTGGGTGTTTGTGTGTCTGTACTGGTTGTGGATGCTGTGAGCTTTGCAGAAACTTTGTGCAACTAATACTTTCTTGAAAACTTAATTTATCATTAGGAGGGTTTTGTAGAGCAGCGTTGGCTGGAGGGTATGGACGACACTCGACATCAGGAAACGTCCCCGTGAGCTTGCGTCAGATGGTTGGACTTTAGAGACTTTTTGCTGTTTTCCCTCTCCCGGAACGTGGCACAACTTGGGTACTTGGGGTGCAGCATCAAACTCTACCGTTCGGTTGGTGTTTGGAAGCACTCCAAGGTACGATTCACGTCGATGTACCGAACAACGACAGAGCCCTGCTCGTGCGGATGACGTTGCTCGGTGTTGGGGATTATCCCGGGAAGATACATGACGCTCGGCGATAAGAAATCAATTCCACCACGTACTTCTCCCGTGGAACACCTTATCTGAAAGGGGTTCTGAGAAGGGGGGGAGAGTTCAGCAGCGATTACAACGAACAAACCCGATTTTCGCAACGCTTCTTGGAAGGTTGCTCTACTCAATCGGGTGCCTCATCTTTGAACATCATCGAACACTACTCAGAAGTCAACCGAAAATCGAGCGCTCAACCGTTGAGATAGTCTAGGTCGCATTTGCATTCATATCGTACCATTTTTACCCAGTGCCTGTGCATGGTTGCTGTGCCCGTGCCAGAGTGTTGCCCAAATTAAGGGGCAAACTTTTGGGCATGAAAAACTTCCAAAAAACATCACCATTAGGAGCGAAGATGACGGTGGCGAGCGTCTCTTTCACGGAGCGGACGAACTGATCCACCCGGTTGAACCCGGGATTCGTTGATAAAATCTTCACGAAAGCACGCGCACATCGGCCGAAGCGTTTCCCGTGTTTTTTCTTTCGTGGTTGGCAGGTTTCGTAACAACACGTTCCACAAGACACACGCGCGTCGATAAGGAATCGCATTTTCCTTGGGATTTTGCCCGTTTAACCGCTCTGCAGTCGGTCTCCGCTATGTCGCCGTGTTCTTTGTACACGGATGGGTTTTGGGGGACCTGTAGCAAGCTCAGTACCGATAAGCGATTTGTTGATAGAATGTTTCGATAACGTGCGGCCAATGACGGTACCAAGGTAGCAAAGGAAGACAGCTCGGTTCGGATCGTAGCACCGCGGTGACAAAACGCAGGGATAGTGATGATGATATGCCTGGCAGTCGTCATGTCTCCGTGACGGGCGGAGCGTGTTTTGTGGCGATATCGATAAACGGTGAGCAAACACACACACGGCTGACGGCTCGGTTGATGGAGTCTTAACTACTTTTCAGGTGTTTCATTCTTTCTATCTGTTTTTGTTATTGCTGCTCCTTCACACAAGGTAGAGACACACGACCGCGACCGATTCGTTAGGTGGGAATAAGCCGCGCTCGTTGAAGCATTCCCACTCGTTGAAGCGCACCCGTCGTGTGTAATCTGTTACACAATGTTTAATTTCATCGCACTTGGCGAAGGTTGTCGAATTCTCTGTCCCGCTTGATTGGCGAGTGTTTGCAGTAGCGTTTCATCAGCGCTAGGGTTTTTTAATCGTTCTGTTTGCTTCTCTTGAGCTTGTTGACTGTAACATATTGGTAGATGGGTTCGTCTTCTTGTCTTTTTTTTTGTATTTTACACGTGTTTTGGATGCCATTCTGTCTTTTACAGTTGTTTTCGATGCTTTAATATTATCCCTTTCTTGACTTTCAAGTTTTCGTATCATTTTATATGTCTTTTTTGTTCTTTCATATTTTCCTCTGCTCGCTCTGTTACGAACAATTAGTTAAATTTAAATGCAGACAACAACGGTCCATTGCCTCCGAGCACGTTTCTGTTTCCAATTCAATTACACCGGCGTCAGCAACCATTGATACGACGTTCAGCCAAAACTGGACGATCTCTTGTCCGAACGTTTGGTGGGAGGCGAGCTAGGTAGCGAATAAATATGCTACCTTTTTCGGTG
>STHB01032856.1:0-10142 GCA_018908115.1 Anopheles rivulorum
AAGTAATCATCATTATAATAATCCTCCGGCGAGCACTTCGAGCCGCCAAGCGTACAGTGGCGTGTTTCTCATTAGACGGGCAAGCTTTTCATGCTAAATTTGGTGAACTTCATGCGTTTGCCATTTGCGCCATTAGGATGGTTGGTCCCATTAGCATGTGCGGCTGACGCCGAAGTATAGTTCCCCGCAGCAGTACCGCACGAGTGGATGAGAGTTTTAAACAAGCGAAAGGTTAAATTCATTTTGCGTCAAGCACCGACCGGCCACTAGGGCCGTGGACAATTATTGTAATGAGGCGCGCCTTAACGAATCAATGGATTGTGCTGTGTTTTGATTGATTCTAATGGGTTTGCCGTTGAGTGGTGTTTGTTCAATAGTCTAGCGATAACGGAAGGAAGCACCAAATGGCAGCTGATGAATTAAAACGAGTTGAAAAGGCAATAAGTGGAGAATGGGATGCTTTTTATGCATTGTGATAAGGTTTTGATTTATGTGAATCATAAAAAATATGTTTTCTAAAATAAGGTGTAATAATGAAAATTTTATGGAAGCTAGGAAATAAATAATAATGTTTTTATAATGCTTAGTGTTAAATTTTAAAGTTTTTAATCATAATAAATAATACCAAAATAATCCAACATAATTAATAAACCCTTAAACTAATTAGCATGCCATAACGCTTACTATCTGCACATTAACGCCATCTGTGAGCAAAAGGCATGAACTTAAACACCACCATAGCAGAAGAAAACAGTCGCTGGTGGAAAAATGAAATTCAGCAATTAAGAGACTATTTGTCTCGTTTTTAGATCAATTGATGTTTTGCACCTCCACCAGTGAGCTGGTGCTCCACCATCCTTCACATCCATATGGATGATGGTGCGCTGATGCACTGATAATGCATCGTTCGCCAACGCTGCCGAACGCGTGGTTTCTTTAATTTAATTCCCAGTCAAAACGACGTGCCTCACACCTTCGGGTGAACAAATTCGAAACACGGTGCACAGTAAAGTAAAGCGAACTTAACCACCGTCCGACACTTGTCCGATTGCTTTCGTCCAGCATAAATATGCATTAGAAGTATCACAGGACCGGTGAGATGGTGGCCAATGAACAAGGGAGCGAACCGATCCGATTTATCAACACAGTGAACGCTGTGTCATGTACACCACTCCGGTATCTGTTAGTTCGTTTGTGAAAGGGAAAGGGGGGAGGTGGTGGTTATGGGAGGTACAGCAGCATGTAACGGTGACGACAGGTGTAGACATGTAACTGTAACTGCAGCGCACGGCGACTGATGTTGACGCGCTACGTGCAGTACCCATACATGGATACTTCGCATTCTCATAAATAATTAATCGAATCAAAATACCTGATCGTTGCTACCCTTTGGTTTGTGCACCCCGGTGTGAGCAGTTGGCTGACGGCATCCGTCCTGCCATATAGCGTCTCGGTACCATATCGGTATCGAATGGTAAGATCGCCATCTGTTGTGTGCCCGAAAGGTGCATCAATTTACCGTCGATCAATCTGAACGCGTCTTTAGCGAGCTGTGCGACAAGACAACCTTTTAGTACTCCCCGGGCGACTACCAGTCCTGTCCTTTCTCTGCCCGTCTCACCCGAAACGACACTCTAATGAGCCGAAACTTTATCAATTAATTGGCAATAATTATACAATTTAGACCAATGTGCCATGCTTTAGCGCCTGGTTCCATCACGAAGCACCTGGCGCTCGGTGTACGGTGACGGTCTTCCAGCTGAAGGTGCTGATGGTGATAACTAACTAGCGATCAGGATGGATTGATAGGCAGAAGAGGGGGAGAGAGGGAGGAGGT
Source organism: Anopheles rivulorum (assembly GCA_018908115.1). Classification (NCBI taxonomy): domain Eukaryota; kingdom Metazoa; phylum Arthropoda; class Insecta; order Diptera; family Culicidae; genus Anopheles; species Anopheles rivulorum. The sequence goes on from STHB01032856.1 coordinate 1,838, forward strand.
GGTTGTAAAGAAACCATAATTCACATGAAACTCCATCATGGTGTGGTGGTAGCAGCAACGGCATCCAACTATACTCACCCGAAGCACCGGACAGTACACCGATAAGCGTAAAGCGTCGTACCAGTAGTGACAGTGGTGAACTGAGTGACTTTCGTAAACATGCTGACAATCTAGCTGGCACGTGCCGTCCAAAATAGATAGTGACCAGTAGCATGGGTGGCTGTGTGCTGTCGAACAGGGGAGGGGGGGAGGAGGGCGCGATGATGTCCAGCACCAATTAGGACATTCGTCAGAGAATTTACAAATGTCAGTTTGACACGAATTGCACCACACCCGCGTGCAAAACGGTTTGTGCACTCTTGTCACTCTCCGAAATGGTCGCGAACGTCCCGCCAAATGGACAACCGTTTACATAATGCGACGCGAATGAATGTTCGCTCGTTAGAAAAGCGGTGTGCGATCGACCAACCGGGGGTTTGGGTTTTGGGATACTGAAAATTTACTCCAACGGTGGCACGGTCTGACATTGATGTGTCACAAGGATCCCATCCACCACGGGCGGGTCAGTCCATAAGCGTACACCTGCACGACCCGTACACGGGTCGTACAATTAGATCATATTTACCATCAAACAAACAATGCTGCCAAGGCCAGACCCCGGGAAAGGTTGGACGCGTTCGACGGTTTGGACAAATTGTTGTGCTCGCTATGGGATCGATCGGTAGTAATTTCGTTTCTCAATTGGATCGTTGTCAACCGGCCATAAATAGTGTTTTTCTTTTCCCATTACTAAGTGTATGCCGTTTAGGAGCGAACCTATTTTAATGGCACACAGAAGACGAAGCCTGCTTGCTTTCTAGACAGCTTTTCACTTTTACCGATACTTTTATGACGCTTTTGTGACGCTTGTATGGCTGTAGCAGGACCCATAAACATAACCTCATTTTGCCAAGCATTTGGATGCGAAAACTGTAGGCTGAAACATAATTTAGGCTCCCACTACCATAGGGAGTGTAATCAATTTTGTGTCCGAACGGATAACATAAAACGATTACATGGGTTTGCGCTCGTCAACGCACAACTAGCCATTACACTATCGGCGTTCTTGTACTGTTTCTATACAAAAACATGATAACAAGCAGAGCCCATTTTTCTACGCAACGTAAAAACATTTGGCTTTGTACTTTATGTGCCTCATCTCACTGTTACCATAAATCAATAGCGATTCCAATCGGAAGCGATAATTCCATCAGTACTTGACATTCGATCGTTTCCATCTGCCGATTAAGAAGCAATTCTAATGAATTCTCGAGGGAACAATTGAGCTTGACTCAAACGATACGGTCCAGATTTTCGACGCTGAATGTACATACAGCCGGATATGCCACAAAGTCTATACTGCTTGACATTCCACTAGGGAGAGTGAAACTATTGCAACTATTCCCCCGTTTTGTATGCGTAAGATAAACAGACACAGACGCACAACAAAGAGGAACTCCTGGAGCAACTCGTCGAGGAAAGCAATCCAAAGATCCAAGAACTAGGTGACCTTCCATCATCGAGGAGAGGACGGGAGTTTGGAGTTGGGTTTCAATGAATGGAGATAAGCGTAACGTTGGACGATCTGCAATGAAAAGATTCATATGTTGGTACGTGCAGGAACGTGCTGCCGAGGCTAAAATTATCGGCTACCGACAAAGTTGCGTTGGATTTGCTCGATCAGAAAAAAAGCTTTTGGGCGCACACATTCCTAGCAAACAGAGTTTGTTGACTTCTGTGTTGTAGTTGCGCTTGGAGCAGTTCCCGAGTTCCGGAGTCGATATGAAACCAAGGGGAGTATGATGTCTAATGACGGGAGAAAAGCTGAAGATTTCAACCTTCGGTAGCGGATGCGATGGTTGGAGATCAAGAATCGTAAGATGGATTGCTTTCACTATTGAAAGTCTTCATTTTCATTCCATTTGGTTTTCAATTTAATTTTCCACATACTTCAAAAGCAAATCCCTTTCAATAGCATCCTTTTGTAAGCTTCTATCTCCCGTTTTCTAGCGAAATTCATTCACTCCAAGAAATGGCCTACATTCTCGCCCCAAACAATTCTCCCCCTTCGTTCGAGGGCGTACCGGACCATTTCTCTCTAATTTTTCACGTCAACTTACATCACCGCCCTTCTGCGAGCCCCAAGAAAAGCTGGGGAACGACCTGACAACGTCACCCCGAAAACGTAGCCCTACTTCTTCCGGGTCATTCGTCACGGCTTGTTGAGTCAAACCCGAAATTCTCACACTCTGCTGCTGTCCCCCCAATAGTGTCCCCAACCATAATAACATCCAGGCGCCACCAGCAATCATCCCATGCCCCGGCTGGGGTCCAGGAAAAACGCCAGGAATTCAACCCCCTAACTGTGACCCATTTGTCACCGGAGTCCGATACGATTCATCAGAACCGGAAGACCGAAATGACAGGGCAAATGGTACGCCCGCGCTCGTATGTGGGGGTGAAAGTGATGCCGTTATTTTCCGCTCACATGCAACGTGCGTACGTGAAGTTTCGTGTGGCGTAAAAAAAAAGCAGTACACTCATTCCGTACCGGATGTGGAAGTCATATAGACCCAAAAATAAGGGAAATTCCCTCAGGAAAAGCGCCAAACAACAACAACAACAACAAAAAAACGGAATTACAATTGGGAAGCTGAACTTCTGATAAGATTCCTCGTGAAAATGGGCTACGGTTGGGTGGGAAATGAATGATGCCTGCCAGGAGGGAAGGTCAGCCAAAAGCGTGAAAATGTACCAGAAAAAAGGAATGGAGAAAAGGGCCGCTTTACTAACCTAAAATAGGGCGCAAAAACACCCTCCCCAACATTGCATCAAACTGCGCCGTAGCGTTCGCTAAATAAAATCATAAATTTAATGTCATTTTAGCAAACGCACGTTTTTCTCCGGCGTAAAGGAAATCGAGGACATGGATGGTTCCCTTCGATGGCCGTAAAACTTCAACCTCAAAGGAGACGAACGTGGCAGAAGTTTGCACAGGACAGGATCAACACTAACTGGGAAGGACAACTAAGCAACTAGGCAACGAAGAAATGATAGGATATCGCAGAAGAAGAGAAAAAACTAACACCCCAAATGTAGGTCAAAGTATTTCAGGGCACTACTCACGACGCAGGCAACGCATCTTCTCGTGTCCGTCTGTCGAGAGCTTTCGTTGGGTGCTCAACGCATAAGAAATGCGTGGAGAATAGGCCGCTTCGTTCATCAAGCCTTTTATTTGATGCGTAGGTTTTATTGTTTGATACCGTTTACTATTTCGCTTATGTCCTTCAACAGTTCTTTGTGTCCGGCATTTAATATCTAGTTGTTTTTTTGTGCGGTTTTGCAAATCTAGATTAAGGTTTGAGTTGGCAAAAGGTTATAAAATTTACAGACACAAGAACTAAATTAGTTTGTGGAAAGTATTTTCAAAGCTAATGTAGTCTACTGCTTTAAAATGGGTTAATAGAGAAATACTTTTTACCTTTTCTACGAAATATTAACTATAACTATCAAACCTATCATCATCGCCACTCGGTAAATGGTTTTATAAGACCCATTAAAGGAAAATTTCCTTCCACTTACCATGGAAAGCATCAAACGGTTATTTACCCCACAGGAAACTTGGCATGACTTTGCCAATCCGATGCATCTCCCTCTGGGTTGAACCGGTCGGTGAAAGTAACTGATATTTCTAACCCCCATACACACCGGATGTGTTGATGAAATGGAATTCCACTTAAAGGAAGCCATTATTTGTGTGCAATTCTGCTTATCAGCTCATTCTGATGAACCTTTGGCCGCATAACGAAGAAGAAAACAAGCAAAAAATAACGTCGATGGCGTCGTTTTGCAGTTCCGATGAAAATAGAGGTATTAAACAAAAATGGCAAAACTCGTCAAGTGTTAAAGTCATGGGAAATGAGCGAAACATCAACACCATTTCGCCGTGTGGGAAATACCTTGCTGTGGCGAGCGTGTAACCATCGTCCGGTACGGTTTTTCGGAATTCATCCTAAAGTCCGCACGACTTCGTTCGTCGACGGCGCGCACACAAAACAACGAAAAGCAAAAACCCATCTTTACGGACGGACGATGCTTCAAGCGACGCAGATTTATGATGATCGATCTGCAAGCAAGGAAACAAGCAAGAAAGGGGGGATGGGTGGTTGTGTGGTGGGCCGACCTTACCAACCCGATGGCCCGGTACTGTCCGATGCATGTGTGCACACGTCGTGTGCAGCGGTAAGTTATGACAAATTGATTGACTAGCTATCAGATAAGGGCTGGTTTTTCCGTTGCACATTTTACCGTTTGCGCGCGGCAAAGTCCGGCTGACTTTTCTGGTCATTCGGTCGCTTAGACGGGAGTGCGATGATGATGCTTCACGCTTTTCGGGACAGAAGCGGCCACCAACCGATTTGCCCATATATGTGAATGCAGGCAGGCATTAGTCGCGTTATGCCCAATAGAAGAGCGATGTATACCTATGATGGGTTCGCTCTGGGGAGCCGGGCGTGTTATTTGACAAGTTACTTGAAACGTGGAATCGGTTGGAATAAAAACAGACCACTGTTTCATTAGATCTTGAAGGATCAGTAATGATTTTAAAAATTTTCCTATGTTAATCGTTTTGTCAAGCGGATTGCATAGCTTTAGGGAAATAATTTTGCTTCCAGTTTTAGGTATCAATAAACGAATCTTTGGTGAACTTATAACAAAACAAAAATGAAGGAATTTTCTCTGGGCAACACACTGAATAAAAAACGTATTACAATTGGGAAGCTGAATATCTTAAAAAATTCCTCTTAAAAATGGGATATGCTGTAAGAAACAAATTATACTTGCAAGAAGGAAGGTTAGCCAAAAGTGAGAAAATATGCAAATGGAGAAAGCAGACAGGCACCAATACAACCCAAAACAGGCAACCAAACACCCCAGTACACTATATCATACTACGTCGTAGCGTTAGATAAAGTAAAATATTTTGTCAAGCGTATTGCATACATTCAGGCACATACTTTCTCTTCCAAGTTTTAAGTATCCTTGGAATAAAACTATTTAAATCGAAGTTAGTAGTAATTTGCAAAAAAAATATTATAGTTTTTTCCGAATATTAAGTGTTCTTGAATTTCCGGCTCAGTTTAGACAGCTAACCGAAGGATGGAGACAAAATACACATTAGGCTCTACTTAAGTTTATTTCAATAAATTTTGTCTCGATTTCAGATCTGAGAGCTTTAGTATCTGAGAAAGCATCTTTAGCTATTCGTCAAGCGCATCTTCCAGCGAATTATCAATCCACAGCAAACGATCAGCGCAAGAATTGCATCACATATGTGCCATACCGGACCCGAACTCCGTACGTCGAGGCACGTCCAACAGCGCTTGGTTCGACCATCCGGTCCTGAGCACCGGTTGAGCACCGGTAAGGAAGAAACGAAAAAAAAAAAACGCACACACGACGACGGCGGCTTTATTGAGTTATTATACGATAATCAGCTTGATTTACTTGTAATCCACGGGGTGTTGCACTTAATGTAGTGATTATGTACGATCAGCTTCCACACGTTCGCCGTACGCCTTTACTTGGCACCGGCATGCACCGGGACACGTGCATTCGCGCACGTACCACTGTCATGCTACAATGCGCGACCGTAACGGATTTGCACCGTAACTTGGACGGTGGACAGGGTAGCAACAACAAAAAAGCGCCAAGCTTTCCAAAACATAAATAACCGCTTGGCTGCGGATCGGCTGTCGAGGGAAATGGAAACCTGTTGCACGCTTCACCGTGCAATCCAATTTTTACTGCCCATTAGCAAAAGCACGGCTGCTGGATGGGTAAGAAGAGGGTAAAATGTTTAACATTGAATCGAGATTTTCTATTCTGCCCCTTATCCTATCCGCCTAAGCAAGCTGCATCAGGACATTTAGTGGCAACGGTTTGCCTTCTTGCAAGGTTAGCAGTTGTTGTCTAGCGTAAAAGAAGTGCAACCAAACGAACCGCACCAAACGTTTCAGCAAGCTTTCTAAGCAATGATGATGGAAACGTTCTTTTTCCCAACAAAAATGCATGGACCGCACTGGGTACCAGGTTTGCAAAAAAGAAAGAAAGAAAGATCATTTAATTTAATGGCATCCTAAATAAAGCACTATCTAAACGAATTATCGGAAGTGGAAGCAAACTCCACGTGCTGCGCGTCGAATGCTTCCCCGAATGCGACGACCACGTGAACGATGTCCCTTTTTCCTTTATGTCGCCAGAAGCTTTAAGACGTTATAGATAAGCGGAATAAAAAGGAACCGAAAACTCCCCACCACAGAAAAAAAAACTTTCATCTTTCATGTGTATAAAAAGCAGTAAATGTGAATCGGATGCGTTTAATTTCGTGCTTATTGAAGCGCAAAATGAATACTTTTGCTGATAAACTAATGTACGGGAGCGTGGGAGCAACAGCACGTGGACGGTTTCGATGTCGTGTGTGTCCATTTTTGTTGGCAGCATAAACTGTTTACATAAATTTGGGATGACCAAAGCGGACCCAACACGATGAAGATGTTTGATGTTTCACTACCACGGTTAACTTTCTAGTCGTAAAACCTAGGCGACATCATCATCCATCGACTGCTAAAGTTAACACACATTTTAAACTTCCGAAATTGTGGGGTTTAGAGTTCTGTCGCACTAATCTGTAATTAGTTGCGGTTTAATAGGGTTAAACAGAATGTCGCAGCAACCGAAAGGCGGAGGACACAGTACCGCAGCTACAGTTGGCGTCTTTACGAGTGTCTCTCGTGTCGTCGTGTTACAACCAAACTCTACCATCCTGTGTGTGTCTGTACTTGCTAGTTCGGTCGCCTACGAGCTGATTATCGCCAACCCGCACCCGATAGTGGGTGCGTGCAGTGAGGATGATGATGTTCCATAATTCCTGCTTTCTCTGCGGACCTGACGCAAGCGAAACTGAGCAAAAGTGCTTACAGTGCAGCTACCGGGACGGGAAACGGTCCAAAACATATGGTCAGCCGCTGGTGGTTGACCATTCTCCACGTGGATGAAGGTACCGACGGGGTCGGTAATACACATCTTGCCAACCAGTCGCTTGGTGGATGGATAATAGTAGGTCAAACAGAACAACCCCCGAACCCTTTTTATCCCTTGCCTTTATCTTACCGAACATTTGCAAACAATTTTCGCATTAAGCTCGTAAGACCGCGCCGCAGTAGCAGTGGGTAAAGAAGCGTTCTCTTGGTTAAGGGAATGAGTGGATAAGAAGTATAAGTGTGTACTTCGTAGCCGGTAACTGACATCCAGAAGACGTGGACGATGATGATCATAATTATCATTTTCTATTGAGCGTACATGTATACGCCACCATGTACGACCGGCGCTGGGAATCGATTGGCTAAACGGTGGCAAAGCCGTGGGAAGCTTCTGTCTGTCAGGTCTTTGAACTGTGGCTGATGGATAATCCGAACCGAACGCAGGATTGGTCGTGGTGTGTGAAAACTTCGGCGCCACGAAGATGATGGTAATTGTAGACAAATGTGTTCGATCGTTGTTCAGGGGAGTTGAAGCGAGAGCTGCGATAGATTTTCCCCAGTTGGCCGCTTGAAACTACGGGCGTTTGGAAGCGATTGCTCCTATTGAAGAACAATCGGATTATTCAAACTAGCCTATCAAAACATTAATTTTATATATCATCTATTCTACTCGAGTACGAGTAGCAGAACATCAATAACGATCATTGGAAGCGATCAATAAATAATCATTCGTACTTGAAAGTAAGCAACAAACGTGGAAAAAACATGTTCTCGATGGTAGAACAACGAGCTGAACAGTGAACAGATGTTTGGTCCAGGAAACTGGCAAATGAATTATCACCTCAAACTAACTCTCTTGATATATCAAGGTTTAGAAAACGCCTAAAGGTATGCAATTATTGGTTTTGATTACTTATTTTGTATAGAGTGAGATGCTAAAAGTCCAATTAATATATTTAATTTTAATTTACTTTAACAACTTGTAAACTAGTAAGAGCATCATAAACAATCATTTGATCAAAAATAAACTAGGAAAATTTTACTGAAAAAATTCAAGATTATTTTAGAAAACGTTTTAATTAAACACACTGTACACCACTGCGTTAAGCATCTGTAAACGAAATTAGACACGATTTCTCCTTTTTGGTAACAATCTTATGTGCCCTCTGAAGACGTGTACGTGTCTCGTGTCGCGTTCCTTCATCGCGCAACGTATCGATGGA
>STHB01032857.1:0-10140 GCA_018908115.1 Anopheles rivulorum
TTAGTACTCAACTTTTTTCCACAGTAGGCGATCAGGTATGATCTTTAAGCTAAACAGCCACTGACTCTATCAATCTATTAAATCAAACGTATCCGTAGGTCAACAGTAGATAGCTTTAGATGATAGAGTGTTTCCCATTTAAGAAAATGACAAATGTTATTAAATCCTGTTTGCCTTTTTAATAAACATGACAATAAAAAACAAACGTTTGCAATAGTAGCGCCATGTTCCTTGCTGGAATCGGTTCCTCCCAAGGCTGTTTATACGCACGCGAACACCACACTCCGATACTGCACAATCTGAGATGCATTGTTTTTGCGTGCAATCAAACAAATCCGTGTGCCTCGTCCGTGTATGCGTGTGAGCACGGTGAGAAACATCGCGCTCTCCCGGTCCAAATGCCAACCATCGCTTCGACGGTCATCCGGTTCACCACTACAGCGAATCCGGCCTGTCGGCAACCTGTTTTATTCCACTACATCACCTTGAGCAGATTCATCCCCAGCCGCGGCAGATTACGACGATCGTGCGCTGCGGCAGCAGCAGCTATTAGTTGATCTTGGTTCTGCTTGCCGTAACGTTCGCCATCATGGCAACGCGGATAGAATTGGTGTTGCTGGTGCTCGCGGGACTGGTTTGCGCTCAGGTGAACACTGTGATTGGGCAAGAATCTTGCCGTACGCCCGACCATCGGGACGGTGTGTGCATGCCGGTACAGCAATGTCCGACCATACGGGATGAGTTCTTCAACACCGATCGTGTGTTGGATGAGGACGAGATTGATTTTCTGCGCAAGTTACAGTGCAAAACGAAGGATGTGACAATCTGCTGCCCGGATGGAGTGACCACGGTCGACCGTAATCCAACGGCCGTGCGCGATGGTTTGCCAAATCCGAAAGCGTTCGAGTGTGGGCTGGATACGCTGGCGGATCGCATTATTGGTGGTAATTATACGGCGATCGATGAGTTTCCCTGGTACGCACTGTTGGAGTACGTGTCGAAGAAAGGCGAACGTGCGTTCAAGTGTGGCGGGTCTTTGATCAATGGACGTTACGTATTGACGGCCGCCCATTGTTTGGCCAACAAGAAGTTGGATGAAGGCGAACGGCTGTAAGTGAGAGTAGCCCGGGAAATACGCCAATAGCTGTCATGATTAAGGTTTCCTTTTTGTGTCACTCCATAGTGTTAATGTGCGACTCGGAGAATATAACACTGCCACCGAGATAGACTGCGACGAAGGTGACGCGGACAGCTGTGCCGATCCGCCTCAGAACTTTGGCATCGAGGCACAGATCATCCATCCGGGGTACGAAAAGAATGGACCATTTCAGCATCACGATATCGCACTGATCCGTCTCGATCGGGACGTCAAGATGAACAACTTCGTTTCGCCGGTATGTCTGCCACCGGATAACTTTACACCGACCAGCCCGAATCTGAACGTAACGGCCGTCGGTTTCGGACACACTGGACGACAACGTAAGCATACGGATGTTAGCTTTGCAGTGGGAACTAAAGTAAATAACAGATGCTTATCTCTTTTCTTTCGGGTCACAGGGCACAGTGGCATCAAGAAGAAAGCACAATTCCCGATCTTCGCCCAGGAGGAGTGTGACAAGAAGTGGAAAAACATCGAAATTATCGAGCAGCAGCTGTGTGCCGGCGGTGTGTTTGGGATCGATTCGTGCAGCGGAGACTCCGGTGGTCCGTTGATGGTGCGACGCTTCTACTGGATACAGGAGGGCGTCATTTCGTTCGGCAATCAGTGCGCCCTCGAGGGTTGGCCCGGCGTGTACACAAGGGTGTCCTCTTACCTAGACTGGATCCGGCAGAATATTCGTCGCTGAGATCTTCGTCTGCACAGTGGAATCTACTCGGAAACGAGATGTGCCGAGATGCGTCGATTCATAGTGCTTAAGTTTAAGAAGAAAATCGTATTTACATTCACCTTAATGTAACAGATGGGTTTGGTGTTTTGTTTTACATTGTAGTGTAAGTGTAAAGCAACGAGCATACAAATACAACAAAGATGTGAAAACGAACAATACCAAACAAACACATCGAATCGCAAACGATGTTGTACCAGTTGGCATTTTTGTTTTGAGAACAAGTGAATGTTGTTTGTAAACGAACGTTACGATGAGCACCTTGCATAAGTGCATTGATAACGAGATCGCTGATTAGCATAGAATTTACATCTACCACACAATCTTGATCAAACGGCCAAGGGAGGTAGGTGTTAAGTTGTAAATTTGGGTTTATAAACATCTTCCTTTGTGACAACAGCGATAAGTTCCTTGTTTACACGCTTTTTTTGCCAATCAATGTTACTTATCGCACCTTCCGTACGGAATTTCCTCCAAACATGGGTATGTCCACATTTTCCCGTTGGGTGTGTTATGATGCTTTAATGTTCAATTTACCCCACAACACTACACATGTTACTGTCTGATTAGAAATGCTCGCAGGCACTCGTGAGTGCCATGTGCAGATCACTGCTCACACTAACACATTCATCCGTACGATCTGTTCACTGCGTTTACGCCGTAGGAGCATTTGTAAAATAGCAAACATATCATCCATCACTGCATCACTGGCGTGTCTCGCATGCTGGCACACAGGTCAGTGGCGTCGGGAATTCCCCGTACCGAGCATGGTATTACCCGGTCAGGGTACGTCGCGTGAGCTCACGTGTGTAATGCTTCGTACGTAGACGAGGCGGACATAAAAATCACTAAAACCGGTCACCGGTTTATAGGTGGCCACTGCTGCTGGCCAGGTGCTTTTCTTCCAACAGCCACAAGCTCTGCAACGGCAGAGAAGCACACGATCGTGACCACCGCCCCAGACTGCACGGGTGAGTCCCAACAACACTGCCGGAGTGCCTGCCGTTTATGAGCAGTTAAGATGTTTTTTTTTTCTCCTCTGTGGTGCGCGTGGTTGGGTGGGATGGGGTGGATCTCGCGATTCAGCAGCCGTCTGATCTTCGCATCACGGTGGGAGGTGATTTTGCTCGTCGTTGAGAAGGAACAAGAAGCAAACAAACAAAAAAACGAGTCAACGACTTTGTTTTGTTCGTTTTCTTTGGGCGAGGAAATTCCCAGCACAAACACATCGGTGCGGCACTCGCCCGATCGTAGCAGCGTCAGGGATGTCAAAACGATCGAATAAGGTTCAAAACTACTTGGCGAAAAATCACTTTTGTTTTGTGTTTTATATTAGTAATAATATTGCTTACAATTTTTTTTTGCATAATTGAATATCTCTTTCATATAACATTAGTGGCTGACAGATATTAGATACGAAAGATTCGTCTCAGTTGAAAAATTAAATTTGAAGATCTACGTTTGATGACGTGGTACGGTAAACTTATCTTAGTAATAATGGCCGTCCTTTTGCTAACATTGTTCTTATAGTTACTGTAATTGTAACAAATATTATGAAGAAATATCTTTGGAGAATTGCTTCAAAATTTCATGAATAATTCTATTTTTCCATCTGTTTGTAATTTTTGTGTTTGTATTAATTCCCGAATTTTTATTATTTAATAACAAAAAAAAGTAAATGTAACTTGTCTTCTAAAACCACTGATGACATTTAGAGATATTTTGTAATAGACCATCTTTAATAAAAGACCACGTGGCCGTGTTTGACACTGCTGCGTCTCGATCGTGTCGCAGATGCTGGCACTCTTCGCATCATCAACACCCGAAACCACCCAACCGCATCGCACCCAAACCAGCCCTACCGTCCCGTCACGCCGTAGGTGAGCGCCGTTACGCGATGCCCGCTTTGATTATGCTGAGCTACCGCGCGACCCCGGGTGCGATCCGAATCCGCAAGAAGGAAGAGCTTTATCAGCTGCTCGGACGCGCTCGTCGTTCTATTCGCTAACGGCAAGTGTCTCGGTCAAGATCATGCCGCTCGTGGTGCTGCTGCTGGTTTGCGGTTGTACGTTCGCGGTTCTGCCGCCGGTTGCGTTCGGTGCCGCAATTGATACGGGTAAGCAAGAGCAACGCAATAGCTAAGTAAAATATCGTGTAGAAAAGGTTGACAGTGTGAGACAGTGTGGCTCGCCGACCTCGCCGAATACGAAGCCTGGCCCTGGGGGTGCTAACGAAAAAGTATGCTTAGCATTTCCGGTCCAGCATCGTTAGCTTCGGTTTGCCGGTGCAAGATGAATGGCTGTGGCAGTGGAGTTTAGTGCCTTGCGTTTGCTTCTGCTGCGTGGCTACAAATGCATTCCATCGGTTTCCAGCGATCTCGGCGCCTCGCTCTCGCATTTAATCTTTAACGATTTCGGGGTTTGTTTTTCGTTTTGTTTTTTTCGCACAAAGTTCACCATCAAACTCAAGCCAAGTTTGATCAACTGGTTGGTTGTTTTGTTCTGAGATGAATTAATTGTTCCCATGTTTATTTTTATGCTTCCAAAAATTCCACCAGACGATCGACCGGTGTGGGATACGGTGCGCCTGTGCGACATTCCGAACGAACCTGCGCCGGGTGAATGTATGCCGCCGGGCGATTGTGCCGCCTATGGGAAGATCAACGACGTGTCCAGCCTCAGCTCGGTCGAGCGCTTTAGCTTCATCAAGAAGATACAGTGCAATGGGACGGAGACGGAACCGTACGTGTGCTGCCCGCGGACCAGTGACGCCTATCTGTAAGTACGCTTGGTGAGGGTAAGATCTGCTCTGTACACTGTTGTGCAAAAAAAAAAAACAAAAAATAGGGGAATATTGTGCCATTTGCCTGAGATGCCTTCAGACGCACTATCATTTAGTAGGCAGACCTGAATCGCTGTGTGTGGAGGGAGTTTTTTTGGGTTTGTTTCGCGTTCGCGCTACCTTTTCGTGGGGAATTCTGCTGGCACCTGTAAGCTAATTGCCTACGATTGACGGTGAAGTTCACACAAAACGTTCGATTGATTGGTAGCAGCTGGAGAAGCTGTAGAGAACGAGTTTCTTGCGCACGGTAGGAAAGTTACCACGAACCGGAGGATCTCGTTGCATCAAGCTTAAAAAACTTGAGTTGAGTCATCAAACCATGCGTCCCATTCTTTGAATCCCATACACACCGCTATTAAATGAAGTTATTTATAACCATCGCAACTTCCAAGATGCTGAAGAGAGTAGCGAGAATATTGGACCAAAAACTCGTCTGCCCTCCATTGAACGATGAATAATCACTTTCATTTGAAGGAAGTTGGTACGATTTGCGCACGTAATTATTAATGCTGCAGACTTGGTGGCGTTGCGGTTGAACACGCTTTGAACTGTGGAACCCTTCGGCAAGGTTAACGTATGCGCCACACACACACTCACGCCCGGTTTCTATGCCGGTCGTATTATTCATCATGTGACGCCAATGCATCTGACGGCCTGCACGTCAATGCGTACGATTAGCTTCCACGTAAAGAAAGTCGTACACTCGCTAATAGCTTCACTAAACATGTGCCTTCCGTCGAACTAGCAATATTGGATAATGTGCGGCTGAACCCGATCCTCTCGGACCTGCTGGTTTGATGTGGTGTTACACAATTATTAGTTATTTCTAGGCCAACACAACTGATAAGCAACATCGCCGGAGTAACCGATTAACGGTGAATGTGAACCTTGTGCCATCGTGGTGAATATTACAGGCTATTGATGGCCTTTTTCGGAGTACAGGGCCTGATTACATTTCGATTTCGTAGTTTCGGTGGTAAATGAACACTTTAAGACGAATCTTCCTTTTTGCCATCCTTCACAGGGAGCCTTATGTGAACGAGACTGTGATACCGAAGAACCGGGTCGCCAGCCGGATCGCTTTCGATGCCGATTCGTGCGGCATTCAGAGCTATGTGGCGAAAATCCGCGGTGGCCAGCTGGCCGAGATCGACGAGTTCCCGTGGATGGCGATGTTGCTGTACGAGCGTGGTAAGAGGTCAAAGTTTTGGGATGGACACTATCGCGTCCAAAAAGTAACCTTTCATTCCTTTCATTCCATTCTCTCGATAGATAACAGTGGATTGACGCAGGGCTGTGGGGGAGCACTGATAAGTCGCACGTACGTGATCACCGCCGCCCACTGCCTGACCGGAAAGAACTTCCAGCAAACGAAGGGACGGCTGTAAGTAGTGAAGCGGGTGTGGTGTAAACGCTTCCACGACCACACGCTTACCTTGGGTTTACACTTTGTTTTGGCAGGAAGTATGTCCGGCTGCGGGAGTACAACATCCATACCAATCCGGACTGTGTGTACGAGAACAACCTGAAAGACTGTTCGGACGATATGATCGATTTACCGCCGCAAGCGATCATACCGCATCCGCAGTACGATTCGGAGTCTAGCAACCAGCAGCACGACATCGCGCTGATTCGGATCGAACAAACGCCACCGTTTACGGACTTTCTGCGCTCGATCTGTCTGCCGGAGCAGAACTTTGAAAGTAGCGCGACGCCGGGCAAGAAGCTCAGCGTGTCTGGCTGGGGACGTACCGATATTTGTGAGTTGGGAGCTATTCGATATTCGCTCAACATTTGGAGCATTTCTAATGTCTAATGTTCGTTTTGCAGTTAAGGACAATCTCGGTACGGATGTGCTGAGTCCGATCAAGCTGAAGCTGAGCCTACCGTACGTCGAGCGGGACAAGTGCAGCAAGACGTTCCGGCCGTGGTCGTTCTCGCTTGGACCGGGCCAGATGTGTGCCGGTGGTGAACGGGCCAAGGATACGTGCGCCGGTGACAGTGGATCGCCGCTGATGAGCTACGATATGCAGCGCGGCATCTGGTACATTACGGGCATTGTCAGTTTGGGTGTGCGTGGCTGTGGTGTCGAGGGTCTGCCCGGCGTGTACACCAACGTGCATCACTATCTGCCGTGGATCAAGATGTACACCTCCACGTAAGGTCGCACCGGCTACGGACATCGCAAACGAATATCGGAATAGCTCTATTATCGAATAAATCATTAGCTGTAAAACGTTGCAAACTCGCTGTAAGCTGGAAGAGACACTTTCACGGTGGTTTAAGTAATCGCCATTGACCTTTACCATGCATATCGTCCTGTAGGGAGAGAGAGAGAGTGCAGGAAAAGCTTTTTCCCATCGTTCATACATTCGATACCTGCTGGGGCACAGTGTGCGTTTGACCTTTGCGTTCGCTTTTCGCAATCCTTCCCAGCATCCTACAATAGTAGCACAAGGTCACACATCATCAGGTCCTTTCAATGGAATTGTATTTTTTGTGCCGTAGCAGTAACTTTCTCGGCCTTCCGTTGTACGTTGCACAATGAAATCTTTGTGCTCGCAGCAGTGTGTACATGCTGCGTGTCCTTTGCCGAGCATTTGCTGCTACGGAGCGCTACAGAAACACAAATCCTTTCATGTTCTCCGGTTTGCGATCGATTTTATTGGACTGTAGTGCCGCTGCCGTGAAAGTGGGTCAAATCGTTGCAGGAGCTACAACCATCCTTAATGTAAAGCTGCTGGAGATCCGTACAATGGACGGGTGGTTTGCTTAAGATGTTGCTTTACTGTGCAAATGTGGAGTTACTTCAATGCGAGAACAAAGCGTGAAGGGATATATGCAAAAAGTAAACGTAACTTACAGAAGATCAGGTATCTTTAATGTAAGAGAATGGTAAAAATTGAGGAACAAATTTGACGATAGATAAACATATCTCACAATGAGTGATATGTAAAGGGATAACATAAGTAACGTAGCATTTACAATAGATTGAATAAAAATGTAGAGTGAAGTGAAGTATATCCTTCAGTTTTGACATCTTCCATGAACTCCATAATTAGTGGAAGAATTTAAGAATTCCGAACTCAGATGGCAGTACTTGCAGTTTTGATAATTATTTTTAACTCGTAACCGGGCATCCACAGATTCAGAGATTCAGTTCACGTCATTCGGTATAGTAAATCGAACGATAAGGAGACAACACTGTGAGTTCGCTTTTAAGAAATTAGAATACTAGACAATTAATTTCAAAATACATTTATACCTAAAATACATAAATACTTAAAAACGTAATATTATTATAAAGATAAAGCTAGTCATAGAAAAACAAGAAAACACATCAATCCATTTGAAACATAATCATATTATCGAAAAAAAAAATTAGAGATGATCCGTTTACAACGATCATAAAATTGTTTTGTAAACAAATCCGGCACTAAATGGATTGAAACAGTGTTGCACCGCCCACTAGGCACTGTTGTAAAACTAGTTCATCCCGTTCTACGGCTACCGGGAAAATGAAGGAAAAACCAAGGTCTCCCGACCCTTTGGTCAAATCTGTCGAAACGAACGTCAACATTGCCGAAGCTACTTCCCAAACCGTGCTGTAAACAATTTACACTCAACCCGTAGAATGTCTATTTTTCAATTTCAATCAAAACCTTGTCACAACAATATCAACCCCGCATCCACAAACCACTAACCCACGCTCACGCTCCAGATCGGACGTCGGTTCGACGAAAGCAGAGTCAATCTAATGGCCGGGAGTTTTCTTAAACCTAGTACCTTCCCACACACCTACAAAACCACTGCTTCCCCCAACATTCTTCTCGTCCTCAGACCGTTGTGTTCGATGTGAAACGATTGCGTAAAATTGAGATGCATCTTGTGCGGAACGGCGTTCGGTCAGCATCTTCATCAACGTGATTACGAGTTGCTTCCCGGGATGTTGGACCTTTCGATGGGTGCGAAGATGACCACGGTACAGGGCAAGCGGCGCGTTTTCCCCTAACCACCGCTCTAGGGCACCACACGGTCGACTGGAGTTTCGATCGATTCCCGACATTGACGGGAAGCTCAGTCATTGAATCGGCTTCGATTTCAGGATCACTTCCTCCACAACATTCGGAAGCGGACAACAACAGAGGGTGAAAAACCAGTAGGTAAAAGAAGCAGAATCCCATGGCAACATATAGATTGTCGTACAAAATGTGGAACCACACGCACAATAGCGCAGGGAAACCCTTGAAGAAGAATGTTCACGCACTGCCTGGCCGAACGACGGGGTTGAAAGTAAATTAATCTAGCAAAAAGGTCCTTCTGGCCGAACTGTCCACGCATATTTACTGTCCTTCCCTGTGGAGAAAAAAGGACCTAAAGGGAGACAATAACAACGAAAAAAGAAAAAAACACCAAACAGATACACATCGGACATCGTTTCGTTTAGTGTTTAGTGAGCTGGGGATGGGAAAATGTAAGGAAAGAATAGAATAGCCGACCGGTGCCGGCTTGTCAACTGGTGTATGCTGTAATTATGGTCGACCCGATTTCGAAAGTGACGCAAATGCTGCTGCTGCCGGGTGATTGTAATACACCTGAGAATGGAGGGAAAAACATGGTCGGTTGCAGAAGTTGGCTATCTTCGGCGTAAGGTTGCCGTCCAGTACATATATTCTCCAGAGTACAAGTCGTCGCACGGTCGTTTTTCCAATCAATTTCTCACGATTAGCAACGGACGGGTGTAACGTTTGCGCGGGCGAAAGTTCCTCATCCCCTCCACTCCCCCCCCCCCCCCCCCCCCCCCCCCCCCCCCCCCCCCCCCCCCCCCTCTTCCCTCTCCATGTCCCCTCATCCCCCAATATACCATCATTATGTTTCATTTGCTGGAAATTGGTAATGAATTAGATGAAGTCTCCGATGTGCGAACAGGGACTGGGCAGTCTTCTGGTCACGTGTCGGCGTCGGAGTGGAAAAAAAAGGTTGAAGTACAGCTTCAGGCCTGTACCGGTCAATCTTGCAACTCACAAAAACCCCACTGTGCCGATTGCTGAGTTCAAGTAGATCGACTCTAGAAAATGGAATTGTTACGATTTGAAGTTTTTATTCTGTTCTTTTAGAGAGTCCTCAACTCAACACAACTTCAACGCAACGCCGTGCAACGCAACAGACGCAACAGTAAACAATGGTAGCGCTAAACCATTTTCCAGCATTCATCAATTTCCTCCTCTCGATGATGCTGGGAAAAGCACAGTCTCGGTGAACAAAAGCAAAACAAAAAAAAACACACACAGAGAACCGGATTAAACAGTTAGCTAACGAAGTTAGAAAACTAGTTCGAAGCGATACTCTCGCATAAGAACAGCATCCCAATTAGCAATTCATTCGGCCGGTACGGGTCCGTCTGTGAAGTGAA
>STHB01032858.1:0-10132 GCA_018908115.1 Anopheles rivulorum
AAGAGACAACCATTGTGTGTTGGGGCATTGTCCCGACTCAGGTGTTGTCATGTCAGATACATATCAAAGTGACACAGAAACGAATGGAGTGACTGACTGTGATTACATTTTATTAAAGTAGAATTTAGCTGGGTCCCGGTGCGGAATGGCACTCGGAACTCGGAACGCTTTGTTCAATTACCGAGTAATGCTCAGAAAAATTGGAACTTTAGGATCTAACTTGAAGACATGTCTAAACAATCTATTTCTTGTGTCTCTACCTTACAAGAACTCATACTTCTAGACAAAGAAAAGTTCTTTAAACATTCTAGGCTACGATATTAACCGAAAAAGTGTTATTAATCGTCATTAAACCCAGCTCGCAAGAGCTCACCGGAGATCTGGCGTAAGCATTCTTGCGCATCAAACTCCCATGCTTCATACTTTATTCCCAAACTCCCGGTACGCGAAAGTTTACTCCTTTTGGCTCTTCCAGCTGCCTGTCGGCCCGTGTAGCGCAACAGGCCCCATAAACCAACAGCCACTCTAATCGATCGAGTGATATTTGATACTCACCGCGCCGGGCTGAAAGTTGAACAGAAACACTAAGCACTTAATTAGTGTTGGCAGCGTAGAGCAATACACCCAAAGACCAAAGTCTCGCTCGTCCTTTGCTCCCACCGGTTGGCAAAACAATGGGTGCCGTGGTAAAGCGTCAGCCATCAAGAAGTTTTAATTGGTTTGATTGAAATGCTTTTGTGACCACGTGTTCATGTTGTTCTTGGGTGGGGCGAGTTTAAGAAGCATCGCAGCATCGTCTTACGATATGGACGGATTAAACGTACCAAAACGTTGGATATTATAAGCTGACGACGGTATTGGTTCATTTGGACACAAGAATCGTCTCAGTATTTTGGGCATGGATAATCGCATACAAACGAGTACATTAGGTGACGAATAATAATACATTTTGTAGCGTGATGAAGGTTTTCCAACGACCCGAAATAGTGCTGGTTGGGTGGCAAACTATTTCCACTTGTGACTTGTTGATAGGTTATTACCGGATTTATTGCTTTGCGAAGAAATAACCGACCACATCGAACCACTGGACACGGGCTTGTCCACTGCAACCGAACCATGCACTGCACTGGAAATTGAAGTTCAGCTTTTCAATATCCGGCCAGAGTGGATTGGTTTTGCCGATCGTGTCACCTTATGCCCATGTCCTGTGCCCATGCCCTACCGGAAGGATTTATGAAACCAAGAGTGTTCCACCAACGGGGGGAAGGGTGTGTATCGATAACGTTTATCACCCACACACACACACACACAGCTCGAGTGGTGACCATCGAGAGGTCGAAGCACTAACGTCTCTGCGGTCCGTGTCCGATGGTTTATATCTGCTAAAATGCTGTCAATTATCGCGTCAGCTGTGCCAGACTGGAGAACCGACGTTCGACGGCTGCAGTCCGGCCAGTTGTTCCAGTTTGTGGTGAAGTATCGATTTGTGGCTTTCGTTTGAGGGTTATTTATTGATTGCGTTCGGTTGTACGATGTTTGGCATACGGTTCCTTTCTTACTGCAGTTCACTCAGTAAGCTGTGGTCTGCATTTTTTTTGTATTGCGTTTGTGTATTAAATCATGCAGATGAAAATGTTATCGTTGAAGTGTACTTATTAAAAGTATTTTGTTTATATTTTGGTTATTTCATGATTTTCTGTGTGTCTCCTCTTAACTTCTTCTCTTTTGCCTTACTTTTTTCATACTTCAATACAGAAAGTTCATCCTGGTATTTTATTTAAAATGTGAGAAAAGAAATTACTTCACCACTAACCAGGCGTTTACAGAATACTTATTCCTTTGCAAAAAAAAAAAAAATGGAAAAATTCCCACATTCCTTTTTCTTTGCATTCCTTAACGACTTAAAATAAGTAGTGATAAAAACAAAATTCCTTTTTTGACGTAATCAGAGCGCATGTGAGTGAAATATCCCGCCCGGCAACGCCCGGTATGTTGTAATTTCAGCTGCGTGAAGTTGTGTTTCACTTTAAGAAAACTGATCCACCGATCTCGGCCTGCACTGAGCAAAGGAAACCAACATTCCATTGCGCTTGAGTAGCGAGTGCGTACTTGCGTAGAAAGTGGGCCCCGGTTGTACATACCAAACTTCACATCAAAGCTGCGAGCTTAACATCGCACGTTTGTTTTGTGCAACACTCGGCGCTGGTGAGGAACGGAACAATTGGAGCTTTTGCCCGTATTTCTTTACGAATCGCGGCGCACGTCGGTGGTTTCAGCGCCGCAGCTTGGTAAAATGATGTAATTCTCCAGTGTGCCTTAAGGAGAATGCTAGAGCTCCCAGTAGCCGGAAGTGAGCACACGTAAAAAAGGAAAAGGAAAGGCAACGGCGAGATACACACGTCCCATATGGTTGCCATCGTTAAAGCGTTATTACTCTAATCGTCCACACTCGTTCGACGCTCCTGTTGGACGGTTGTTTCTTTTCCCGTTTATGTTGTGGTAGGTGTGCTCATTCATGCCACTTCTCTCTATCCACGCTTGCTGATGTTGCCTTGCAATAAGCAAGAATGGAAAATATTGCACCATCCGTGGAAGCGTAAGAACGAAAACCTTACGTCAAGATTCAATAGAACTCGGATAACATGAAGCAAAGGGCAGCAGCAGCAAAAAAAAACCTAGTGGCCGAGAGTTTACCGTCCGGTACCGGTCAAATGCATCCTTGGAAAAGCTTACCCGTACATCTTCACACACGTGGCATGGTGTTTGAAGCAGGAAGTAGGGACGAAGCAGCTTAAGCCATGTTACAACCAAACATGTAGCCATTACATACATCCCTCCGCCGTTTTGCAGAAGCTACGTGTCGGCGCGTAACTTCGGCTGCCCCGAACTGGTGCTGGCTGGTGCAATAAATCATTTTTGCCATTGCCGGTAGCGGTCTGCAAGATGAGCGAGACCATCCAGGGAAGTGGCCATTTTTTCTCACCCGTGTTGTTGTTGCTACGCCCCGCATCGGGATGTCGACCGAGCGGAGCAGTGCGCTGATAATCTGCTCGCATGGCATGATTTGCTTGGTTTGGGGTGAGTGGTGCGTTTGGGTGAATGAGGTAAGAAAAATGGAACCGAATGTCCAATAACGGAACGTTCACCAACGGTCCAATGTCCGGAGTCGAAAAAAAAAGGGATCACAGCTATCTTAACGCGACCGGTACGACAAACATCCTGTTCCAGTGTGTGTTTCGGTTCGGTCGGTTGGTTGGTCAAAGATATTGAACTGACGGAGAGAGAGAGAGAGAGAGAGAGAGAGAGAAAAAAAAACCCATCCATTGATCGGGCGCTGAAACGTGGTTGACAGCTTCGAACGTCCTGGAAGGATGCATTGCATACGGTGTACCGGCTGGGGTTTGTTTTTTACTCCTTTCTTTGCATTTGTAATCCTTTTTTGCTGTGCTCAGTGCCGGTACGGGTGCTTGCCGGTTCGCTAGTAACAATGACAATCTTGCTGCTGCACTGTGCTGCGAACTGTGAGTAATGAATCAACAGATACAGCAGCCCGGTGCCGGGATCTGGATGGATAATCTTTGAAAAATGATTTTAACAAGACAATAAAAGGCGTCCACAAGTGTTTCGATCCGTGAATGTTCGTACCGCGTGAACACTAGAACAACCTTCGGTGTAATCGCTCTATTTCTAAACCATAAGCGTGTGTGTGTGTGTGTGTGTGTGTGTGTGTGTTCGGGGACATCAGTTTACGCTGGTAGTTGCCCCAACCAACAACATGACCGGGCAACTTCATAATCTTCCAGCGTCAGTCCGATCCGATCCGCTCCGGAACGTTTCGTCGGGTGTGATAGGGAAAGGAACGAAAACTTTTCCATCTCGCCCATCACCACGGCGCAATCCGGCACAATCCTGCAACAAAACCATTTGTGACACCCCTTTGCAAAAGCGGCCGTGAAGGACATGAGAGAATGTGCGGTTACGCTGTACGAGCACGATGCACGACAGAAAGGAAAGAAACACAAAAAAAAACAAAGGAAAGAAGAAAATGGCATCAGGATTTAGTTCAGGCCCATTATGAATGGGCTACGGGGCAAGGGGCTAGGGTTTTTGTTGGAATGCGAGAAAATATTTAATAATGTGGCGCTACGGTTATAATCCCGCCCACAACATTGTGCCACCGTTTGTTCGTTTCGGTGCTCCCGCTTCGGTGTTCTGGTGCCGGCCTCGAATCGGAATCGGAGATGGTGTGTACCCGCACCAGAAAACCCATTTGCCGTTCTATTTTATTCCAATCGCGTCTCCAATTGCCGTGCGAACTGGCTTCGGCGGTCGGGATAGAAATGATCACACAAGTGGCATAAAATTGTTTGCCATTGTGTGTGTGTGTGTCTTTTTTTCTTCCTTTTTCCCCGTTGGAAATGGCGTGGGTTGGCAAATTCCTTGGGCAACTCTGTTCAATGTTCGCCGGGAATTCTTGAAAGCTGGGAAAAGGGAACTGGGATAGTGCACGCAGGAAAAAAAGCACTTTCCCATTTATCTTCGCCCTGTTCTATCTTTCATTATCATCTTGCGCCAGCAGGATGTCACTCCCGGTACCGGTGCATTATGCAGAAAAATCGGTAGAATGTTCATCGAAGGTAGTTGCATTTTAGGGTATCTGCTGCGATGCAATCTTGCGCCCGTTCCGATGGAAGAATCTTAAACCAAAGAACTCCCCGATGCCATCGATCGGGCTTCTCATCAGCAAAAAGAAAGCAAGAAAGTACGGCGTTTCTTTGCTCCCTTGTAGAACCATCACCAGCCGGGTGTTTCTGTGAGGAACTTCCACCAGCACTGGGCGTTATGGTCGGGTCTTTATTCGAGTTTCACACTGACGCATAGTTTAGCTGCAGTGTTGCATTGACTTTCATCCAAGCCAGGAAGCCTGATGCTGAAAGATCTTATAGCTGCCGCCCGGTAACTAGGAATGCACATGCAGTAACAAAAGACACCCAACAGGAAGCAAATGACTCGGAAAGCTTTTCGCCGGCATGCAACTTTGTGTGTCTCTCCCGATTTTTCGCACATCATGTGTTTGCGTCTCTTTTTTTTCGGGACGTGTCGTGTGGTTACGAACGGGCAAAGGGAAGCCTTCCGCAAGCACCCGAGTCAAGTGCTGGTAGTGATCATTGTTCTCGTTGTTTTTTGTTGGTCCTGCACCATCCTTTCTGCATCGATAAAATTGCGCCATTGTGAAACCAATTAATCACGATTGGGTTGGGTAGGGTGAGCGTACCGGCCCTTTTCTTCGCAAGCTATTTGCAAGTTAATCGATTCCATTCACCCACGTACCTCGGTGCTTGTACCGCTGGTGACGGTGACGATGTTAGATTGGTCCCGGTGTCTGCGTTGCTCGTACCGTAAGAAAGTGAACAGCGCAAACAATGACACAAGAAAACTGAACTGATCGTTTTGCAATTGGTTGGATGCGCTCTTATGGGTTTCGTAGCCGAAGCAAGCCACAGAACGGAGCAACTGTCTGACAATTGATGAAAGGATTCGGGATGATGAATGGGTGCATCGGGGATGGAGAAAGGAACATGAAAATGAACATGCACATTTTATTGAGTTCGATGAGCAAACTCAGATTATTGTGCGTTTCGACGTTAATAAATCGTTTAATCATGCAGTGGAAAATGCAAGTGAATGTTATTCGCTTTATTGATTTAACACACTGAAATAGTTATTCTTGTTTTCGCAGTGTACGAAAGTGTTTGAAAGATAAAGCATTATAAAGCACAGTAAAACGAATATTTCAAATGTCTAAAGACGTTCAATTGAAGTTAAACGTTTGAAACGTCAAAATGACAGTTCAAGGATGGATTTCAGCGCCATCTTTTAAAGGAAAATTATGCGTTTTGTTTATCATCAAAAAACAATAAACATTAAAGAATCAAAATTTTACAATTCAGATATTCCATCGAAAATTCGGTTTATGCTTTAAAAATATATACCACCCACGGCAAAAGCATTTGGTTTAAAGCAATTTTTGAGCAGTTCTCAAAAAAAATGACTGTACAAAAATGTATTTGCCATACTCACCCCGTGACCTTGTTTATGCTTCCAAGAAAAAGGAGCTCGTAGAAAGTTAATCATACATTTAACCCCCCTCGCCCGACGTGAACCGCACCATCCTTATCAACGAAATAAAAGCGAACCAGAAATCCATAAAAAAATATGAACAAAACCGCTGACAGTGGTTGATAAGAATCATATCTGCGTCACACCAGCGCTGGAACCACCCACCATGGAAGCCTCATAAAAATCATATAAAACAACCACCCAAGCAACCATGCTGCTGCTCTCGCTCGCTGCCAGCGGGCCAGGTCAACGTCTTGCGAAACGGCAAGTACGTAACATGTGCGTACGCGGCTGATAATGTCTTCCTTGGCGCTTCGTTGCTTCTTTGCCCGAAAGCGCCAAACGCATAAACACGATGCGCCCGTGTCACGTGTCCCGGGGAACGATAGCGAGAACCGTATCGAACCGCTGCCCTGTACATGTCGCAACGGATCGAGCTAACAAGCTCCCGGGAATATATTACAACACTGTGGCGCACAGGTCGACGCCACGTGGCGCAACGGAAGAATCGCATCGTAGATAAATCGAACATACGTACGCTTTTTGCTTCGATCAACGGTGGAAACCCAAGCGGGTATGGCCGAGCGTGTAGTAGTTGTGATTATTATTTCTTTCCTACTCAGCTGGTTAGGATGTGCACAATTTTCATGGCTAACTGCGTTTTGTTGCTAGGGTGGAGGATCATCCATGTGACACAGACAGGTCGTTTGGTGCTCTACCGATATGAAAATATCCAATGCGGGCAAACAACTACACAAATAAAGCAACCGATCAGGTGCAAGCCAATTTTCAACATGGCAATAGAAAGGTGGCCAGCAGGCAACAGGGTTTGTTTGTGACAGGTTTTGCCATGTTTTTGCTTGCAGAAAAACGGGTTCCAACATTGTTGCTTCCAGTTGAAAATGCACATGTTTAGAGTAAAATTTATAAAAAAATATATAAATATTGTGCATCAGCAAGCAAAGAAAGAAATTTGTTTAAAACGCTTGTTAAACCCTTCACAGGAAGCAAACGAACACTACTCCATGTAGATTCAGCCAGCAATACATAAGAGTAGAAACACTTGCTTGGCAACGTATAACACTCTAAAACCCTCCCCAATTTGCTGCTGTTTGGATACCAAAAATGGTCAAATCACCTGTCATTGTTCATTGGCGATCGTTTTTTCGGGCGAGGGTGTGGAAAACATCGACCAGGTGAACATTATTTTGAAGCACAACAATGTTTAGCCACCTTTTGCCACACGAGAGCACTCGTCGTGCAATCAACCAGCTCGTGAGTGCAGCTCGTTGCAGTGAGTTGACGCGCCGGTCCTGGATAGTTGCATGATAGTGAATGAAATTTGTTTGTTTCACGCTTCACCGGTGCATGAAAATAAAGAAGTGGCAGGGATTTTCGTTCTTTCCTTCCTTTTTGTCAGTCTGTCCGGTGAACGGGTGTTTCGGGTGGAAAGCCTTATGTCCAGCTCCCATTGGCATTGGCATTGGTTGCGTTTTGCTTCCGCAAAATGCGTCCGCCCTGTTAATGTTTAAATGCATTTTGCCGTTCAAGCTACCAAGAAACGAGTTCGCATTTTGTGAAATGGATGAAGGACGTGTGTGTGTGTATGTGTGTGGTGAAAAGTTTTTCGGAGGAAGAAAAAACGTGAAAGAAAGAAGGTTGTTTGAATAGTTCGTGCAGTCTATTGCATGCTGCATGCGGGAATGCAGCTATGAAGTCGTGGTGAGAATGTGAAAATACCAACCCAACCTTTCGCTGACGGCACCCAACCATCACCCATTGTGTGGTATGGTGAGCCGCTTCCAAGTCGCTCATTAGATCCAACACATTTGTGCCCGGCAACACATCGTGCCGGTTCGTTCACGCTATTCACACACACACGGACGAGTGGGTGAAAACTATTGCAGAAATTCAATTAAAAACTTCTCAAATGAAGTTGAACTTTTATCAATCTGCAACTCTTCGGTACCCGTGTCCCCAAACCATACAAACCACCCACTACCACGTGTTGTGCTTTCCAGCCGACGTGCGAAGAAAGGCTGCATAGCGCCATTGAGCAATGGCGGAATTGCCGTTGGATTGCCGTCAGCTTAAAGGCAAATAAGACAACTTCAACCTCCCCCCCTCCCCCCTACCCCCCCCTTCAAAAGCAAAAGCTTGGGCTGGGTACACGGGGTTTGCCTTTTGTTATGCCACCCATCCGACCTCGTATAGAGCCGCGCGGCAAAGTGGCCTCTATTATGCGTCACGAGCTGTTCTGCAATACTTTACGACTGGCAGCAGCCAGTTTCAACCCATCAAAGCAAGAACAACCAAGTGCCAACCATTGGCAAGTTCATAGCCAGACCAGTGCGGGAGTGGGAAAGCTGAGTGAAATCGTGTTGCCAGTGGTTTTACAACAGTGTTGGCAATACCTCGCTCGCTTACTGGCTGCTACTGGCTGCTGTGCGGGAAAGCATTCAGGCAAAACTCTCGCCTTTTGCTGCGGATGCCGAAAACCACCAGATGAGACAATTTAAGTCAGCTTTCAAACCCGCATCGAGCGTACACGGAATATAACCAAAATCTGAAATGCGTTGGAAGAAGTTTTTATACACAGCTTTTGTGTTTTTTTCTCTCTTCCGTTTGAAGCTTTGACAGAAAATAGAAGCGACAAAAAAAAACGCTCCTCAAAATCTCAGCCTGTTTTTTTTGTGTCGTGTTGTCAGCATCGTACCCACAAATGGCAGGAGTTTCGTAGAACTGATTTTGGGGTTTTAATTAAGCTCCTATTCAAGGTTGCCTTCCGTGTGTCGTTTCGCCATTGCCGTTTTGCCGCACACACCGTTTGCGCTCAGATTCGTTCTTGAGGATTTTAATTATTCCCTCCGCTTCCGGTTTCACACCAGCTTACCCTCTGCAACGTCACGGTGCACGGTGATGAGTTATTTCTGTGGGTAAAATATTTCTCCCCTTGCAAAGTGCCTTGAATATTGCAGCAGGAAAATATGGCTGCACCAGCGTTGTCAGTAGCGCTCCCGGACAAGGCTGTAGCACCGGAACAATGTGCCGATTGTGGTTAACGACTACTTGAAACCGAGGTTCACCCCATTCACAAATGAGGAAGCAAAATTGCAACCCTCCATGCGCAAATGCGTTTGATGCGCGTGTTCTTTTGGCTGCTGGGTGGTTAAAGGTTGATTGGCTTTTATGGGCAACCAAGGTTTATATGACCATCCCGGACGACGTGTCTAGGAAGGTGGCAAACATCGTTCCACCCACCGCTCCCCATATCAGCGTCACGTCCGCCGATACTATTAGCTCCCAATAATCTCCACGCGGGATGGGCACTGTGGGCGGGTGGGCTTTTTATGTTTTATTTCCGGCGTGGCGGGGCCACTTCACGCTCGATGCGTGTGGGACGCTCGGTAATGTGCGGCTAAATGGCCGAAATCAAAAATTAATTCCTACCGCCCACCAGTGTGGGCAGTGGGGGAAGCTGGGGCCAGTAATGGGAACATTCCCGTACGGGACGCGTACGGGATCTAGCGCCCGGCATCCCGGTGGTGACAAGGGGCGCAAAGTTTGTGCTACTTTACGACGCGCTTCACGCGGCTGGTAGTGGCCATAAAAAAAAAAGGCTCCAGCATCACGACCACCATCGCTGCCGAGCGCATTTTGTCGCTGCGCTCATTACGACTTCCATTAGGCAGTTAGCAGTTCGTGCGAGATAAGGACTCACCCACGAGCATTATCATCCCTGTGTGCGTTTTCCTCCGGTTCTGTGTTTCCTTTCGCGAATGGCACCGGGAAAGCATAATATTGGAATTGTCTCAAGGAATGTTTTCATGGCCGGTCGCGGAAAGGTTGTGCGCTTTATGACAGTGTGCGCCTGTTTGGGGCAGGAGTTTATGGAGACGCCTGGTGTTTCGTACGCCCAGCGCCAGCATGCGGAAGGGTGATGAATGGCTCGATAACGAACGAACCAGCAGAACGATTCCGTTTTGCCGGGTCCCATTTTGCTAGGAAGATG
>STHB01032859.1:0-10132 GCA_018908115.1 Anopheles rivulorum
CGGCATTCTGCCGCTCCAAAGTAGTACGGATAATCGATGTTCTACTGTACATTAAAACGTTGAACGACATAAATATGAATAGGAAGAGTAAGTTGTTTGTTAAAAAAAAACTCTTCCATTTTGTTTTTCAAACCCTAGTTCATATGATGAGCTCATGTGCGATGCTACGATAAAACTGAAATGTATATTTTTTTTTGTACCAAAAATTCATCTATATTAACACATCCGCATTAGCTGTTCTAAGAAAAGGCCAAATTAAAAATCAAGCATGAAATTGGTAGCATTGAGCTACCGTACACACATAACGCTAAGCCGTATTGCGTCTTTCGATATCAGATGCTATCAAGGCAGCAGGCAAACTGCCAAGGATGCAGCATAATGATAGTGATTTCCAAACGGAGCTCATACCGAATTACGGTGCTACAATAAATTACCTGATTACACATTGCACGTTTATCACATTCCGGTAATAGCAGCACGCGTTTCCTGCTTTTCATTTGTACAACAAAATTATACGGTGGATTTCGAGAAAGTTTCCACAGGAGAATGTGTAATGAGCTCTTGACGATGGTGCTTCAGAAAGAAACACCTTTGCTAACAACTCTTTGTTGGCTTTTAATGTGCTTTACGGTTTAGCAGCATTTTTAAATAATTGTATTAATTTACAAAGAAATGATGATCACAAAGATAATTTACAATTTAAAATTATTGTGAAGATTTATTCAAGAAGTAAAGTTATATATTTTTAAAGGTTTTATCTCTATACAGCTAATTATGATGATCGTTATTTGTTCCATACATCTTATCAGTGCTTCGCAATGGAGACGCCCAGTCTTTGTAACAATTAGTCGAATTAGTACAATTAGCAATCTTCATTCGCAGAATCAAACGGTAAGATAAAAATTTATTCTTTTAATCAAAAAAAAATACACAAAATTGTCTGCTTCCACCACAAAATCTGATTCGTCTAACTAATAAAGCATTCATAAACGAAATTATTCTATTTTCCCCCACACAAGCCCTTAAAAACGCCGTTTTGGAAAGGGCAACAAATATTACAGCGACATTACGAACAAGAGACCAAGCACCCACAAAACTCCCCAGACCTGGTAGGGGATGGGGAGGGGGGGGGGGGAGCAGGGTTTTGTTTCATTAACTTCGTATTATGGTGTGCACTCACCCTTCCAATATGGGACAATAAAATTCGCCGCTGGCTAA
Organism: Anopheles rivulorum; assembly: GCA_018908115.1. Classification (NCBI taxonomy): domain Eukaryota; kingdom Metazoa; phylum Arthropoda; class Insecta; order Diptera; family Culicidae; genus Anopheles; species Anopheles rivulorum. The sequence continues at coordinate 1,219 of STHB01032859.1, forward strand.
GGAGTCTAAGGGGCAGTGCCGTATCCCGCAGCATCCCTTGCGTGCGTGCGTCCTCGGGCGCGAACATTATTGAACAGGGCAATCGTATTGCGAATTATTCAACGCACGTCTACGCGGAAAACTAATTTCCAACTGCGCACACCGTCGCCACCGACTGGTACGTGCATGGTTAAATATAGATGTGCCCTGCGTCACGGCACGGATTTATGCAAAAAAGGATACGATCAATAATAAATAACGTAATAACAAGGGCAGCAAGTTGCCCTGCCCCTATGGCTGCCATGTTGCGTTGCATAAAATCCATCCGACCATGAGTAAACACGAGTAGCGCAGCAGTGATGGGAGACCACATTTACGTCGCGGCGAAGCGAACCACGGCTATTGGGAGACACAATTTGACAAAGTTGTCCCATGCCATGCGTTTTGTGTTTGTTTTTTGTCAAGTCAATGCCGGCGCTAACGTCGATGTGGTGTGTGAATAGATTTCTATTCAAATGATGAAATGATGCTTTACGCAGGAAGACCGGTGAATAGCAAATGCTGCAGGGAACGTGTCGCAGATATTGTGTCGGAGTCTTTGCAAACGCTGCCACCGAGCGATGGCGGTATTAGCTAATGAATTATATAAAGTAAAGTTGTAACTCTGCGGCTGGTTTTTGAGGTGCAGCTGTGTAAAAGTTTTTAGCAAACCCGTCGCTTTGTGAACCCACATCAACCTGTAGGTGCGTTTGCTGTATTAGAAACCATGTTCATTATTACACGGCCAAAACATCGACAGTCAAATGGGAGATAAGCAACAAAACACAGTACCAATCGGTGTCCCTACAAATTTGCCGGATCCACGTAGTATTTGCTGCACCGCTAATTGATGACTCGCGGCCGTATACTGAATGTGGCCACACCGTGTGCCGTTACCAGTTTCATCATCACAGCGCAATAATTTCTACCTTGATTCCACGCTACAAAACGTGGTTCTCCCGTATGCAAATGCAAACCGCGTCCGTAATTGCTGGTGCGCCGTTCCCACCCCGTTGATAAGGTACAACAAATGAGGTGTTTTAGATGAGGTAGCATCCTTCCTACCGGCGAGAATCGGAACCCGACGAGCGCGTGCCTGGCATCACCAGACCCAGTGGTTTGGTTCGCATCTGCGAGAGTAGAACGACGCCTTCAACCTGTCACACAGTTCGCGTTGAGCCCTCGCGATGGCGACCCATGTGCGCATGGCAATGATTGTTTTGCGTGTGTGTTTGCTGTTATTGTTGCTGCTGTTCCTTCGTATACGTTCTTCCTTCTGGTTTCTGGCCATTATCTTTCCCCAAGCCCCCCGGTACACCGTCGTACCGTCGTGTTGCGTTTTATCATCAAAGCACAGTATGGGCGTACCTACGCACTGATCACACTCATATCTCGATATCTCGTGCGTCAGACGCTTTGCAAATTATCTCCATCTCGCTGCTTGCTTATCTGTGTGTGTCTCGTTCTGTTTCACCGTCCACCGTATCCAGTTGTCGCGCGTAAAACAATACACAAACTCCCTCACAAACACACGCGCGCGTTGGCTGCTTCTAATGCATGACTTTTGGGCTTAATTTCACGCTTTCCGTTATTACCGTTCGCTTGCGCGCGTCATTACGCTGCACTTGGCCGTTTCCTTCCTGCGGTCGCAGTTTTTCGACACCCAGTTGCCCAGTTCCAGTTCATTGAACTGTTTTGGAGAGGTAGAGAGAGAGATAGAGAGAGACGCCGCGTGACAAGTGCCGGTGAACGCTGATGAAATGCTCATTTCGTAGCAGTCAGCGTACATGGGAATGTGTAAAAAAAACGCAACCTTAAAAGCTTGTTGCGGATGTGAACGGCAGGATTAATTTACATCTTTTTTTTTGTTTATATCCTCTTAAACAGAAAAAAGATGTTTTACGCTAACGCGCGAGATTTCAGGACGTTAATATTCATTCGGACTCGGAAAAAAGGAAAAAAACACAGCATAATTAACCGCAACGAATTTCGAAAACCATGAATCTAAAATGGCTTTTGCGCAGCGACAACGTTACTCATGTATGTAATTTACACAACTTGCATGAAACCAAACAACAACCCATCTGCATCTTGTCAAGGGTTTCACTAGCGCAATGCATTCGCCCTGAGTGAATCTATAAATCAAAAACAAAAAAAAACACGCGCCCCATAAAGATGAACAGCAAAATTGAAGTCAACTGTTTAAAGCACACATACATGAATACGCATTACAAAAAAACAACAACAATGTTTCCATTTCCTGCACGACGCTGTGTTATTGACGCTGGGATAACGCATAACGCAGCAACTTATCTCTCGCCGGGCCGGTGTCGCCGGCGGCCATAGTTAACCTAAATTGGTTTTTGCAAACAGAAAGCGGCAGGCAAAAGTAGACAAATAATTGTCTCCACCGACGCTAAGCTATCGGGAAACTACCACCATTAACTACCATCGCTGTTTTAAACGCGACTAGTGCTGTAGTGCTTCGCAACAAAACGGCTATAAATCATTTCAATGGAGAATTCATTATTTGTTTCGCGGTGGAAACAGTGTCAGTGGATGAGTGAATTCTGACGGTTTAACAAAAGTGGTTTTTATTTTTCGCTTCGGTGTGCGTTGATAATTTGTGCAGTTTTTTTTTATGACGCCTGTCAAGTAAATGCACATGCCCATCCGATGTATGTTTAAATTATTCGTGTTTTCTCGTATAATTCAAAAGCAGTTCAAAGTAATTTGTCTTCAGGCGAGGCGAGCTCAATATGAACAAAAAAAAGTATAAGAATATACAAAACAATAAGGAATAAATCGAAACCAAAGTCCCAAAACAGAGAAAAGAAATGAAAGGAAAGGTATTAAAAATCCACGATCTTTGATCAAGCACGATAAAATATTATTCCAAAGCAAAGTAGTAAATAAAATATTTCTTAAACGCACGAAGGGATCCTTGCACTGCTTGGAATAAATTCCCCAAGATGTATTACCGCTCTGCACTGTATTACCAATCGAAACCCGCTTGTAGGACAGTTTACGATGTTTACGTAACCGATGTTGCCTTCATTTATAACGCCCCCGTTTGACCTACTTTATGCTCAGGGTTGTGTCGTTTATCGTGAATAGTAGGTTTTCGCTTTGTTTTATGCCGCCTTTGCCGCTGCTTTATCACATAATCACTGCAACATGTTTCCAGAAGAAGCAAAAAACAAATGGAATCACCGGTGTGGTGAGGATCGATTCGTATCGATAGATCAATATACATTTTTGCTATGCTACTGCCCTTTAGATGTAATATTCTTTCGTACGTAACAGTACGTAACATAACGTAACATAACAATAAGATTACGTATTAAAAGGATAAGCTGCAAAGGATATCAATCAGGTTGTATGATTGGTTTTTCTATGAATTTGCAAATTATTTCGTGTTAAATGTAAAAAAAAACAATCTTATAAACTCATTTCATTCATTCCTCCGAAGCATAAGCAATTTGATAATGGATCATTTTCTATTGAAGAGTTTAAGGTCACGAGCTTTTAAAAATTGTATTTATGACGTTTTTTTTTTTCTTTAATTTCATAGCATTGAGAAAATTGTTTATGTTTTTGGTACTTTTAAAGCTGTGCAATTTAAGGTTAAGTAATATTGATTGTATAAGAAAGTTTGAACTGCATTGTTACTCTATTAATTACTATTTTGACTTATTTTTCATTGATTTCGGTTTCTTCTGTCCTATTTCCACATGATGTCTTTATCCTAAAAAAATAACAAGTGATCTTATTTCTTATGTAACGCATCGAATACCTACACTTACTTTAAAAAGTAAATAAAAGTTAATTTAATTTTACTACATCATTTGAAGTATTACCTAATTTTTACTTTAATTTTTTTAAGATATAAAAAACTGTTTTAATTTAACATAAAACGTAACCCATCCTGTACAATCAACTCTCTTAGTAGGTTGGTTGATAAAGAAAAACGAAAACAATAAATAAATAAATAAATAAATAAATAAATAAATAAGAAAGTAAAAAGCGAAACAATGCAAAAGGGAAAGCATAAACCCACCGGCGCAACGCGACACCGGCGTCACACAAGACCGAGTTTTCTTCTTTTGCTTCATTTCGGATCCGCAATAACGACCAGAACAAATTGTCTTGGGGCGTGGCCATCGCGCACTTGTGAGCACTTCCGCAAGAACGTGTTGGTGGCACAAGCAGGGCGCCGCAGAGCAGAAGGAAAGGGAAGGAAACGTTGCTGGCAGGAAGCTCATAACCGCAAAAATCCGCAAAAATGGAGCACACGGAAATATGTTTTCTTTTGATGCTTCTTTCTCCAAAAGTGCTTCTCCCGGTGTTGCTGGCTTTTGCGATAGTTTTGTGCTGCTCCCAAGCAAAACTGTGCATTTCAGTTTGCTTATATTTGTTTCGGACGCTTTTGAGTGTTGGAAACTTGCACCATATAGTGCCAACCAAAAAAATGGGTACCATTTTGAGGGTGAATGTAGTACGAGTTTTCTCCCTGCGTTGCCACGACAATGTTTACCGCACCGGTATGCAAAAGTCCGAACTCCCCCCAGGAGCTGAGTTCGTGGGTTAGAGACAAATGTAAAAATAAAACGTTACCTTTGCGCACAGCAGAACATCTGGATCGGTTCTGGGGAGAGAGGGGGAGGGAGAGGGATGGAGGGGGGAAGCTCTTGGAATGTAACGCTGTGTGGTATATGCCTGCGGCTTGCGAATTGATATTTGAAACCGGTATCCGACACCGAACTACGGCCAATGTTGCGGACTGTGGTGACTTGTAGCACCGAGGATGGATATTGATGCAGACGCATCAAACACGGCGTGTACGCTTCAAATGTTTGACGTACGACAGTACAATATTGACGTTTCGCCGAACTGTCACTATTACTCATTCATCCAACTTGTGCGGTTCAAAAAGGAGGGAAACAAAAATGTTCCCAATTTCAAATAACGACACAAAAGAAAAAAAAAGAAACCGCTTTTACCGCTGACCCACATTTTTAGAAGTAATTTAAAGAAGCAACAAAAAAAATCATACCAAATCAACCGTAAAATGATCGATCAGCAAAATTTAAGGCACAAAACTTTGCCCGCGTCCTTATATTCGCCGGTGAATAAAGGATCACCTTACAACGTTCGGCAAGCGAGTGCGAAACGCACAATAAAGTCGTCTCGTCGCATCCTCTGGGGGCAGGGGGAAAGGAATAAAATATCCACAAACATCTTGGGATTGGGATGAGATGCTACGTCGCGCCATCTGCCGCCCGAGATGAAGCGGAAGTTTTGATTTTTAACGACGAGCCCCGTCGTTGTGGAAGGGACAAGTGCGAACGTGCAAAGAACAAGCGAACATTAATGGACATTTCCTGTCGCGTACGCAACCAGTCTGTTCCGTTGCTAATCGTTGAAGTAAATCGTGTAGTATGTACCACCAATACCAGCGCAACGCAACGGCAGGATGATACATGCGTCCGCACGACAGACGCATACGGACGTCGCAGACGCCGAAGCAGTCGCCACGTGCGTGACGAGGTTTTTCTTTCTTTTTTGTTGTGCGTTATCAGCCATCGATTTAACGACGAAATGGGCGTCTCAGTGTCTCCACAACTGAGGGGGGGGGGGGGAGGAATCGTTTGGCAAAATCTAAACGGTAACGGTGGGTTTGGGACCGGGGACTCCGATCCTGACCTGACGACCCTGGTGAATGACCTTCAACTGCTTTGGTTCGCTCGTGCGTGCCACTGTCTTCCAACCGACGCGCTGGCCACGGCACGTACATCCGCCCTGAAGGGCATTCGACGGACGGCGAGCAATATCATGGCGAAACCACAAAACTGGCGTCAACCGTATGTTCCGTATCGATTCCTTTTTTTTTCCTTAGCCACTGGTTTGCTTTTGGGTTAGTTCTTTTTTTTTGTGCTACTGGTTCCCTTCAGTGTTGGAACTTTCTCCGGTACGGTGTAAGGCGAAAATGGTGAAATAAAAGAAAACCTTTCGTGCAAGGTTATGGTGGCGCGACGTCTTTATGGGCTGAAAGTTTAATCAACCGAAATGAGCCACAGCCACTGGTTGGATGGGTGGGATTTGGGGCTGTAGGGTGAAGGGGTGGGGGATCGAATGGGGGGGAGGGGGCGTATCGACGCAAAACTTTACTACTCCACGGACAACAACTTCACAACCCTTGGCGCGTTGGGAAGCACGGTTTGGAACAAAAGCTAAGGGCTGCACCCCTCCCTCCCCCATCCACTCGAGAAGGTCACCCAGAGAAAGCCAGCACAAGAAAAATGTGGGAAACCCCCCCGAATTAAAAGTGGTGGAATATTCGTAAGTATATATCTTTTTTCGTGAGTTTTTTTCTACTCCGCAGCCATTCCTTCCAAAGGTGAGAGTACAAAACTTCCAGTTTGTGACGTATTTGAGTACGACCAACAGGAGCAAAAAAAAAAAAAAATATCGAAATGAAAAGGATCGCAAATGCTCACGAGCAGGATAAAGCATGCGTCGAGACATGCTAATGTGCTCGAAATATTGATTTCTTATCCCTTTTCGTTGTCGCCCAAGCGAGGGCAACATGACGCCTGGCGATACATCCGACGCTTCGAAAGATCCTTGTGGAAATTGGATACATCCCTCACCCCCTCCCAAGTTTACCACACTTCCCAACGCCACAACCCATCGGCCAGACGGTGGCGGTGTGTCGATTTCTCCGCTCGCTCTCATTTTCCAGACAGTTTGATGGCTATTGCTATTGCTGTGAGCAGGCGCCCTCTGTCGGACCGGTTCGTAAGCAGTGGTTCGCAATCGTGCAGAGGTCATTCAACCCTTTACGGGATGGTGATTATCCTTGATAGTGATAGTAATGCCCACCCCCAAACGCTTCGGAACAAGGATCAGACACTGTGAGTAAAGAGTAAATCGACGCAGGTACTCTGTTTTAATCTATTTACCTTACACATAAAACAATAATAAATCCTTTTTTTCTATTTATAGTTCAAACTTACAATCGATTTGTTAATTTATTTTAAAAAGAAACTCATTAATATGTAAATATTTTGTGTGTTAATATCAAACATTCATCTCATCGAAAATCGCGATGTAAACGGCACAGCAACACGAAAACATTCGCAACAAACACCGAGGAATCACATAAAGGCCGTAAGTGCATCGGTTTTGCATGTTTTATGCTACCCAAAATAGAAACCATTTATCATTCTTGCATCAACGATGTCACTGCACTGGGCCAAATCCACCATCGGCATTAAGGGTAGAATGTTATTAATAATATAACAAAACACTGCTGAGAGAGAGAGAGCGAGAGAGAGTATTAGCTCTACGGAACAGTTGGTATTTAGATTTGTTTTGTTGTTTATATTTATAATATAGTTTATTGTGTTTGTGATTTATTTGATGCGTATTATTAAACATCAAACATACAAATTCAAAACTCTTTCCTTGAACTAAACAGTCAGCAAACAACTTCAATTTTACGTCAAATGGGGCCAGCATAACAATGGTTCATCTTCATCGTTCTTTGCAAAAAGGGAACAAAAAAAAAAAGGCAGCATCGAATGGCAAAATAGGCCAGACCGTAAAGTATGCGAGGAATGCTGCCCACTTTCTGGTATGGCCACCGTGAGTGCAACCTGAAGTAGTACCATTCGCCATTACGAGAGAAATATTATCTTGTGCAAAACACTCTTCACGGCACATGCATTTGCATGCGCTGTCATTTGTGAAAAATTGATTCTGGTATAAAATAGACCACGCCAACGTGTATGCTGCTGGTATTTGCAATTAATTTGTTATATAATTGTACCGAATTTGGTGCTATATATAAACTTACATTTAAATTCACAAATCCCCAAGAAAATAATTTAATAATAAAAAATGGTATACTGGTTTACGATCACTTACCTTATCTGTACTTATAGAGTACAGCAAGGTGAGATGAACACAAGTACAAATATCCTCATTGTGGTTGTCCGGTCTCTCGCAGCAGCAGCAGCACTGTTTTCGTTTGTGATGTAACGCACTTTTCTGTTGCATTTTCTTGCTTGTCCTTGACACAACTACTTATAAACCACAGCCAGTTATGCTATTCGCTGCTTACTGTCATCCAAGAGTTAATGTACTATAATGTTCACTTCCACATTCTCACAGCTTGTTCTAATGTTTTTACTCGCTACCACTTCCCTCAATCGTTTAGGAAATTCTTCACTTACTGCACACATTTACCGTTCAGTTGGATTTAAGCTTCTCGAGAACAAAAAAAATATAAAAAAAAATATGATAAAAACTTCCGAAGAATGCACTGTATATGCAAAACGGTAGCAGCAGGTTCTCGCTACCGATTGCGCACTTGTGATACTGTTTGCCACTTTCTAAACACTTTTGCACCGAAGGACACCACAGAGCCACTTTGCTTTGGGTATTGTTTGCCGAGGAGCCCGCTGAAATGTTGCGACCATGCTTGGCTGTTGTCGGATTTGAAATAAAATTTCTGGCGGCCACCAATTCCGACCTAGGACGATTTTTCGGACCACCGATCTGTCCACCACCAGTGCCATCGGCACTACCTACCGATGCCAGTCCTCAATCCGGCCCGTTTTGCCCCTTTTTATCCCTGTGGCCTGTGCCGCTTTCAACGCCGGTGCCATCGATTGTCCCGCCGTAGCATATAAGCCGACGTACTCGACCGCACGCACGCCCACAGCCAGCCACTAATGGATGTGGATGTGTAGGTTTTTGGATAGTATCTGTCGCGTAAGGATGCGAACGAGACATACGACCAGCGTACGTATACATACGCAGGGCAAGGCGCTGTACCGTATATACACCATCGTACCATCGGAGGTCAGAGGCGGTTGTCGGACCGGTG
>STHB01032860.1:0-10127 GCA_018908115.1 Anopheles rivulorum
TTGACGACTGAGGGATTGCTAGAATTATTATACCGTCGCTACTGCGCGCCGGCTTTTTGCCACTGTTGCTACGGTTGCCACAATTTCATGCTAGACAAATACGGCCGCATCGCTTCGTTGCCGTGTTCGCCACGAACACAGCACACGAGGGGGCCTCGTTTTATTGTGACCTCTGACATAGTTAAACAAACAGCAAAAAAAAAACATGCCCCAACAGATAAAAGCGACGCTAGAACATCGTTGGGTGACAGCGTTTTTGGGCGAATTCTTGGCAAGATTAGCTCCCGGGCCGGGAGCAGAAATACGGCTTCACCCCGTGAGCGCTGAAACATTTGCGCCGGCAAATTTATGGTACGCGACAAGATTTACGTTTCAGCTTTATGTGCCAAGCTAACAGGCACCGGGCCACAGCACCAATGCGATGCGACAATGGTAACGCTGGTTTTGCTTGGCAGGGAATGTGTTTGTTTTTTTTTTAAAGCACCTGAAACAATGTTTGGAAATGTTTTTTTTTGCCCCCGTCACAACATTATCATTATCACTTAAAGGTTGTTAAAAGCAAATTGTGAAATGTGTTTTTGTTGCTGCAGTAAGGCTAAGTGAAACATTAATGGGAGAAAATTAAGCTGCATTGTTTGCGTTGTAATCAACCAAAGGTCACTCGGAAGAAAAAGAGTTTTTTTTTGCTGAAATGTGGAAATGAAATGTTTTAGAAAGTTGTTCACTCAAAACAATAGAACGACATTTATTCAAATAGAAAAATAAATTAATAGGTAATTAAACCAAAATGTGAGACAGAAAAACAAAAAATTGCTAATAAATAAACAAAAAGATAAGCAAGATATGTCCTTGCCGTTCTTTATGAATAAAATAAAATTAAGAAATAAAAAAGATACAAAGAAAAGATGATAAAAAGCTAAAGGAAGCAAATTAATGAATAAAATAAATAATTGTTTAGAAGATTAAATAAATAAGTAACAACAAAAGAAATCCAACATATGTAAGAATGTTAACAAAAAACGTAAAAAGTATATACAATAATAAACATAAACACAATAAAAAAAAGTTAAACAACCGACCCGTATCAGCATTGAAAAATATACATCCTCATAACTCAAACGTCGTTTCTTCTCCATTATTCACACATTTACGATACCTTTTCCACCCTTTTCCAACAAATAGCGTTACGCTCGTTCCACTCCAAACAGTAGGCAACATTGTTTTGTTGCCACCTTGGAAGAATCGTGCGCTTCCTTGCGCGTCAGTAATTACGCCCAGGATGCACTCAGCGGGAAGGTGTGTGCCGCGTTTTTCGCCTCTAGAGACGCGTGCCATGCACTACTGGGTAACAGGGCGAGTTTCGCTTCATCATACTTATCCGCACGGGCTCGGTACTTAGCCCGGTAGCAACACCGGCCCAACCAAGTGTATATGCACACCAATTCCCTTTTTGCTCTTGAAAAAGCGTGTTACTTTTTTGTTGCAACACTTCGCTTTAACGACTCTCTCCCTCTCTCTCTGTCTGTCTCTCTCTGTCTCTCTCTCTCTTTCTCTTTCTCTTCACTGCAGAAAGAAGGTGATGATGTTTCCTTTCTACTGGCAAGCAGCTTCCTCTTTGCCGGTCCCGGTTCGTTGCGTCTCAGGAGTTGATTATCCTGGGAAGGCATATCCAACTCCAACATCAAGAAGGACCGCGAAATGTTCGCCTCTATTATGTGTTCCCACCGTTGCTGAGAATTTCTAGCACTGGGAAGTTGGATGCGGTGGAAAAGTAGGCCAACTACAAACAAGATGGTACGACACACGGTTTTATCTTGCGATGGGTGATTGTGATGTACCACGAAGAAAAAATCCACGCTCGCGACAAGCGAACCAGAAAATCTGCTAAAGCTAAAGCCTTTAACGGATGACGGAGAAAGTGTTGTCATGTAGTTTGGGTTGTCGTCCTCATCACAGGCAGCTTAGCATCATAAAACAGTACTGTTTCCGTGTATAACGCGTTCCCCCACAAACAGACCAACTGTCGCGGCACTTCGCAATCGATGATGAGAAAGCGACATGGGCGTGGGCAATGGGCGTCATTAGCACCTCATCCCATGCATATAGACGGGAGGCAAATGGCGGCTGTCGGCACCCTGGTAGTATTCGCGCATACGTTTGTTCTTGTACCGTTAATAACCCTCTCGGTGGTGAGATCGTGTCCAAGCGTGCAGAAAGACACGTTTTGGGGGTACGAAACAATACCTTCTACACGGGTGTTTCATCGTGGGTGATGGGATGGGACCCACCGTGATGTAAGGATATTAGCAAAAAAAAAAAGAAACAAGGAAAAATCCTGGAATGGTTTTTTTCACCATGCCGCAGCACGAAGATGAGATATTGGAGGCTTCATTGGCTTTTCCGGGAGATTGTTCCTTTCGCTGACTTTTGCCGCATAAAAGTCCGCGAAAAACCAGGAATGGTGGTGTATTTTTTGTGGAACACTCTTGATGCGTCATGCAGCCACAAACCCGTGTCCCGGGGCCTTTTTTTACTGCTAATAAAATATTGAATAATAGATTTAGCCTGCTTGATTGCATTATGTGCGCCGCCGTGCCGCACTCGATCGATGGTACCATTTGTCGCCGATGGAACGGTACGTTGCAGCACCAAGAACATGGTTGGAGACCATTCGGCAAAAGTCTCAAGTGCCACTCGGTGAGCACTTTTGCTTCATTCACGCGGCTGAACTGCTGCGAAGAAACTTTTTTAGCCTTTTTCATCCCCGAACGGAACACTTGACACTTGTCTGTGCACTCATTAACGCACTGCTGTCGTACCGAAATCCTGCAAACGCCATGGCCCATGGCACACTGCCGGAAGGATACGTAGCTTCCTTTCATTCTGCAGAATTTGTTCTGGTGAGTGTACATGGCGAAAAGGCGTTGGTAGCGAAGTAGGAACAGTGTAAACCGGTTGTAATGTGGAAAAGGTTTATATCCTGGCAAAACTCCTTTCAATGCGGACCCAGGCGGAAACGGGAGTTTGTACGAAGAGAGCAAGAGAGTGAGAGAGAACATAAAAGAAATGAAAACAGATGAGCAAAACTAAGTTGTACAAAGTACGAACTTCACTTGACAGAAGCCGGATTAAAAGCTTTTGGGCAACTTGTGGTTGTAAGTTGCAAAATGGAAAGGATAAGCGTACTTGTTTGACAGGAAATTATTGATGCTGGATAAACCGAGTTATATATGACTTCAATTCTGGAGTCTTGAACTAGATAATAATCTGTATTTGATAATATTATTGAATTCGTTTAATTAGGTATTATGGCTTTACACAAAAAAGTAGAAATTATCATAAAATATTGCTGCTAAAATGCTAAGATACGTTCGAAGATATTAATTAGAAACTTTACGGAAAAATTCTCTATAAAATATAATATTCCTCGTTTTATCTCAATATCGTTCTCTCCAAATTGATACTCTTTTACATATTTTATCAAATATTACGATGGTTGATGTTCTGTTTGCCGCACTTTAGCACTACTACTAATCGTTTGGGCATCCTTTTTGTCGCAAAACCATGTCTCAATTTGTAACGCTTAGAACTCGCATCTTAAAACTGTCCTCACCCTTTTCACGGCGTTTTATGATGTTTTCTGCCTGTTTTTTTGTGTGTGTGTGTGTGTTGGTGACTACGACTTTGGTACTAGCAACGCGCCACACTGCTCGGTGTCCCCGTTGACAAGGGTGCCATTGCTGACCGGATTCGTGTTGTTTTTTCCTTTTTACATTTTTTGGTCAAGCTTTCGAAGGATGGAAAATGGCTCCCTGGTGGGTTTCACTCCACCCCAATCAGGGGCGGACGGACTTGGTACATTTGTTTCCTAATTGAAACCAAAATAGAACATTAATTATCACTGTCTGGTATGGTATGGTTAGCAGAATCGCTTAGCAGCACCTTTTTTTTGTGTGTGTGTGCGCTCCACTTCGGTGGAAGTTCATTCCCTTTTTGTCGCTGCCGGAAAAGCCAGTCATGTTTTAAGCATGTTTAAACTTTTCCACGCACAAACATTTTGCTGCCCAATTATTTCCACCTTCACGCAACATTTGGAACGAAGGTGGGAGAGAGACCGAAAAAAGTGAGCTTTAAAAACATCAATTGATCATGAGAGTTGGAACTCATTCTTATTGAATAAAATAATATTTATTTAGGGAGTTTTCAGCTCGCGTACCAGTGTGTCTTGGGCCGCAACTGTCACATTAACTTGTGTGGAAGTAAACAGTTTCAAGGCTAAACGAAACGTTCCGCAAGATCGATACTGTGATGTTTACATTTTTATTTCCTCCTTCTGCAGCTTCGTAAGACTTAAAAAGGAAATGTTACTAAGCGGAGGTTTTATTTTTCACCCAGCTCGGTGTGTTTATTCAATATTGCCCCGAAGCGTTTTCTGCTACGGTACGCTACGGAAGCGAATGTATGGAAAGTTCGTTCCGTACCCTTTGCCATCTCCCACGTGTTTTGTTACATTCGATTGGATTCCAAAAATAGCGAACGAACCAACCACATACGTCGGACAGTAAACTTTGCGCTAAGACGCTGTCAGTTTTTCCAACAGGTAGTAAACTTTCCTTCGGTCGACGGGAAAGCGCTCGCCTGGAAAGATCACTTCAATGTGGCCCATCGTCGGACACACAGCACACCCCCGAGACTTGTGTGGGTGGAAGGTATTGAGAGCGAAATTTGCACTACAAATAAACTAGCGAAGCACACACATACAAATTAACACAACCGGACTTGTCCACCGGAGGAAAAGTCTTAAGGACTTGACGCCCAGAAGGCTTGTCAGTAGTTCGCATGTAAAGCCGCGCAATCATTCCGTTTCAACATTTTCGTTCGTTGGCGTCGGTGGTCTTTTACACTCATCCACCCATCACGGCACACGGCTGAAACGGCAGATCTAAGTGGAAAAGTTTTCTAATTTATTTATTTGCCAAATGATATATTCCTACCAACAACAGGGAGCTTGAAGTTTGGCACGTTTGTTAGGTGTATTGTTTGTATCGGTGTCGGGCATGTACAAATGCTGCAATGTTTCGGTGTATAACCCAACCCGCCTTCCCCCCGATAAACCCTCTTGTTCCTTGCTGGTGTCCGTCGCAGGTGGGAAAGCTTTGCCCAGAGGGATCCTAGTGCTAGCTGAAGCGTAGGCTTAAAGCGCTGGTGATTACAGCGGTATAAATCATTTTCGTCTGGCAAAGTTTGCACATACCCTGGGCACGGTACACGAATGCCTGCCCAACTTTTCCTTGGGATAACATAGCCGGAGGGAAAAACTATAAACACTCCAACAACAGGTATCCTCAATTTGGGCGAATCCTGGCCGAACCGTTCTTCCCCCGGTGAAGGCGCGTGTGAATGGTCGCAATTAAACTACATTCGTGTAATTTACGCAGCAAACTTTTCGTTCCATTTGATCCGAAACAGCGCCACCGTGGTACGAAGCTCCGGTGAAGGCTTTCCGGGGTGTTGGCGCGCAAATTGTACCAAATGCCGCAAGCAACGCGTCCGAGTTATCCAAATCTTTTTTGGTTCCCTTATACTTTTTTTTCTTTTTGGCTTGCTTCCTTTCCCATTTTCGGAGTGTTTGTACAGACACGCTTTTTTTGGGGCCTGTTTTGTTGAGCATGCCAGGGAAAAAAAGAACAAAGTTAATCTATAGATCCCTTCGGTATGTTTTTTGGGAAGGTGGATTGATAAACGTATAGCAATTTGCTACAACACAGCAGCACGCTTATCACATTTGTACCATTTGCTGCTAGCTGCCGAGCATTTATCGAACCAGTGTGCTGATTGCTGAGGATTATAGATTATTGATTGATCGTACCCCGATTATTGTTGGAAGCACAAATGATGGTATGAAATAATATAGATTTATTTGTTTTGGATTAGAAAACATTCGTTGCAGCGAGTGTCTAACAAGCATACCAAGTGTGTTGGAGTGATAATGAAGATAGCAATACTTGCAACGTGGTAGTTATGTACTAAAATTACTAACTTTCTAGAGAAGCGATTTCTGAACGAATTTGATTGTCGATGTCACTTAAGGTTACTACATGCATGATGTGACGCTAAACATAATTTATGTTTGATTATCAATATTTTATTTTATTTTTATATGTTTTATCAGTATTTTAAGATTCTTTCGAGTCAAATAAATTTGTTTTGTCCAAATATTTATCAATCGTCCGATCCATAATGTCAAAAAACTTTAAAAAAATAGTCCAGCTACGAACGTTTTGCGCAACATCAATTTCATCTTTTAAAAGCTCCAGAAAGATAGAAAAATTCCACATTTACCTATACATATTTTACATCATCTTAAAATTATTCCTTTAATGGATCCAACTTTGTAGGTTCATCTCATAAACCCTGCAAATTATAAAACACAAACTTGTCGGCTACTGTTTTTCAACTATAAACATTGTATTAAATTGATTGACACTCGATTAAATTTATTCTTACATTGTTTAAATGCCAATGCAAAAATTTTAAGAACATATTTGCCATGGTTAAGCACACGGCCTAAAGCAAAATTATCATTTAATTTGTAAAGAAAATAACAATAAACATAAAAAATCCGAATTGTAAACACGGTAAAGCGACTCCTGCTACTGACTGCAAATACCATTTTCACCTGTCCATCATTATCGCAATAAGCACAATAATGTCCATGCGATGGACATCGGACCAAAATGGACCAAAGTAAGCATAATGTGTACATTCGCATATGACGGCAGTCCATGCCATGCCGTATACATGCATTTTTAAACCTTTTCCTCCGGCATTTACATTCGATGCGCAGGATGAATTCGTTCGCTCTATGCTGTTTTCTCTCTCTCTTCTTTCCATAAATTCCATTTCCGGACGATGATCGAAAAGGAAGTGAAAAATACAAATTATACATACACATCATAAATCCTTCCACCACAAATCCTCCACGGAGTTGGGAGTGGGGAGACGAAAAGAAAAACCAGCTCATAAAAAAATAGCTCTAACGAGGAAAAGCTAATTAAATTTTACATCGCAAAAATGTTTCCATTTTTATTGCGACTTTTTCCATTTTTTTTTTTTCGGACACCCAGCACACCGGCGAAGTGGTCGGATTCGTTACTGGACTGGCACAATGAAAGCACAAAAATGAAAATTACCATCTCCCTCCCACACGTCGCTTGTCACTCCCAGTTTTTTCCCCCTGGTGGTGATGATCCTTACTGCGCCACGTCGCGTTCCCGGTGGAGATTTTTCGACCAGGATTTTTATATGTCGAATCACTAGTTTGTCCCACTTTGTCCCCGGTTGCCAAATTGGCCATTTTCACTCCTGGCTGGCTATTGTCCGCATCGAGCCGGAGAAGAAGAAAGCGGTAAAAAAAACCTTCCACGCATTAATCATGAATGATCCATCATCCCGTTCCAGCGAGCCCTGTCACCAGCTGTGGGCGCTCGAAAGCTTTTCTGTGAGCTTTTTTTCCCTCCTCCTAGCACAAACAAGACAGAGCACAAGGATCCTCCTTCTTGCTCTAATCTCGCTCGGCCTAATGCTCACTTTGGCGGGTGGCCCACCAAATTTGAATTCCACCCAAATAATGCTGGGGGAGGAGATGATTTTTTTTTTAATTCTCCGAAAAGTGAAACGAGCCAAAACGCAAAGAAAAAAGAAAATGGCCGAGGCCCGGAAATCTTAATGCTCCGCGCTAAGCTAACACCAGGCAGCCGAGTTGCAAAAGCCGATTAAAACCCCTTACAATGATGATCAACAGATTTTTCGGTCGACTGTCGCTTAAAGATCCGGTTGCTTCCTATTCCTGTTTTTTCCCTCTACTGTTAGTAAGGTGCCACCCAAATAAGATGGGGGTCGGGGTGGGGGGGGGGAGGTGAATTTCCTGTGCCGTTTATTGATTCTTTTTTTTCATTTTCATTTTCACTTTACTTTACTGGTGGATGGTCGATGGCCCGGTTTTGCCATAGCATAATGGAATTACTTTTATGTGTGGGAAATTGAAATTGGAATCAATTATTATAGGTACGCGTGGCGCAAGATAAAGGTGCCCCCGTATGTATGTGTGTGTGTGTATGTGTGGTAAGGTGGGATTTAAGAAACAGTTTTTGTCCCCATTTACAAATGAATTGGATGGAAGGTTTTTTATTTCAAAACCATTCGAAAAGTTGATGAGATTTTTTGCTATATCGACGATATCAGATTTATCAGATTAGTCAGATAGCGTGTGTGCGCCACCAACGATTGGCATTCAAATCTTTTTACATGACATTTTGTAAAATTGAATAAAACGCTTTGCTTTCCCTTTTGAAGCGGACAGGAAAATCTTTATCTTGCCTTTGATTTGAGTTACGCACCTTTTGCTTCGGGTTTAAGCAAAGGGAAATCCTTTTCCATAAAGTGAGATAAGTTAATGGGTTCGTTATTGCGTGAGGTTTTCGAAACCGAAAGCGAAACGAGATTCAATCGTCCACCGAAAGGACGCAAGCACGTTGACCGAGCCTGGACAATGGCCCATTATCGGTTAATGGGAATACTTGTGCTCGTTGAGACGAGTAGCCGGGCAGTAGATGCGCTTCGCAAAGGGAGAATCTAGCGAATAATGAATTCCCGATCATGCAACACACCCGAACCACCAAGCGTTCCTTCACCAAGCACGACGATTCCACGTGTGGAGTGGATTCGTTCGCCATCGTTATGTCACGGACACTCGACAAACCTTTTCCCTCCCCCCTCCTTGAGACAATTTCGTTTGTTTTTCCTCCTTTTTCCCTGGGTTTTCGCTCTCTCTCTCTCTTCAGCCGGATAACGATTAGGACGTTATTTCGAGCTAAGCTTAGCTCTAGTGTTGTGTAAGGATTTTTCTTTCCTTTCGTCCGCTCGATGGAGCTTTTCCCAAACCCCCAAGCAGGGTAGTGCGAGTGAAGTGTTCGCCCATGTTATCAACTGGTTGTACGCATCCATAACCATAACCAACGTCGCCGTTGTCGTTGGAAGAAGCACCAGGACCACGCAACCGATCGGTTAGCCAAAAAGCCAAAAATAACCCCCTTCCAAAATGGACCGAAAAGACGAAAAGATAAAGATAAGAGTTTAGTCGCTACTTCACTTCGGTACGGTACGACACGGGCTCGTGCGCCCATGAAAGGATACACTGAAGTGGAAGCCAATGCTCGGCAGCTGCTTGATGCCCCGCCACGTGTACCCATCCCGGCATTCGGTTGGTGGTGGTAAGTGAAAGTTCAATGTCGTCATTACGCGCGGAAATCGAAGCTCAAGTGGCCGGAAAAGTGGAATTTGCCAATTTCCATCCATTCGCCCGGATGCCTCACATCTCGCCGCTTATCAACACCGTGGAAGCGATCGATGTTGGCTTTTGGGACGACTTTTCCCGCAAAAATTTTCCCATCCGCACGTGTGTGTGTGTGCGGTTAAGGTGATGCTGAGCGCGAATGGAATCGTTTTGCAATTGCCCGCACGTGGAAGGTTGAATTTCGTATCATGGTAAGATACGGGATACGATGGGTCGACCCGATATAGGCAGTTAATGGAACCGTATACACCGGAACGATTATTTAATCGTTTTGCAATTTTGGACGAGTGTCAATCAATTTTGGCTTCCTCACGCAGCGGGAACTTCCGGTGTAGTTCGGTGATGTTGATAGCCCCGGTGGGGAGGGGGGGGGGGGGGTTTAGGTTGGAAAATTACGAATGGTGTGAGCATATAATGATGACATTTGTGGTTCCGGCTATGGGTGATCAACAACGAACGATGTGACAAGTATAAAACAGATGGTTGGGTTGGGATTTAGGGCTGAAGTTTGACACATTTGGTATGGAACATAGAACGAAGTAACGGAAAATGGTTAATAATAGAGAATAATAAACATTTTGTTTAATTTTCAGTAGGGAAAGAGTATTTGTATTCCACAACACTATCAAAAAATAAGACAATTCTATTTACAATTCTCAATAAATTTCCTCACCAGTTTTGGGCTTTCTTGTGCTAAGATAATATTTATCTTATCTCTTCTCAATCTTTCTTCTCTATATTGTTTTATATCATAAATTATAATTGGTTTACA
>STHB01032861.1:0-10127 GCA_018908115.1 Anopheles rivulorum
ATGGCAGGCGGTAACCGTCGCACGATCCAGGATCCTTTTATTACTGATGACGATGACGATGTTCGCACACAAGCACACACAACAAAATGGGAAACCGATGTTTGGTTTGTGTTGCTGCTGTGTTGTATGTTCCCTCTCAAGGATGTTTCAACGGAGATTACACACCGTGGCAAGGAGACCAAGCGTCACGCGGGATGGTATGTATGTGTGGGGGCTCCCTTTCTGGGTGTGTGTGTGTACAGCACAATCCAGCGAACTCGGTTGAAACGGTTCCCCTGGAAAAAACCCCTGAAGGAAGAGAAGGTACAGTACTGACAAAACGGAAACCAGCAAACCCATCGCGCGCGGGGTCCGGATGTAGTGGCGTGTTCCCCCCTTTAATTTCCTTCGTTCTCCCCCACCCCCGTTCCCCGTAACAAACAAAAGAGAATCTAAATCAACCGAAAACAAAAAAAAATACAAATACGAACACAAAAAAAGCACTTCCCTAGGAAAAGCGAACCTCGTGTGTGTATGGACATATGCTGACACAACAAGGATGGGGAGAGAATCTGACGCGCATCTGTCGGGAAAGGACTCGTGGATATTGCTGTGCTGGCTCTTCTTTTCTTAGTGGCAGCGCCAGCAGCAACCACAAAACCCGTATGGCAACACGATCCAACATCCTTCCCTGCGATGACGACAAACAACCCGGCACAACTGACGGTTCTTTATTAGTGTATGTGTTTGTGTTCCCCACAAGCACGACCCTTAAGCGGAACTCGTCTACCCCACATCAGGATCCTTTCGCCGATTCTACGTTTGTAACAATATGAGATAGAAAAAACGATCACTGAAAATATAAGTCCGGAAATCAAAAATATTTTTCCTTTGTAAAATTGATCAAGGACAATGGCATGCGTTGTGATGTAAAGAACTCTCCAATTACTTTTCCAAGAAAATATTATCTTCCCGAACTACTAAAAGAAATCAATCTCCATAAAAGACTTCAATGCTTAATTGCTCGAACATTACAATTTATTAACAATGTACCTAAGAGCTCAGACATTTCATGTTCCTTATAATGTTTCTAAGAGCTCTTGCATTATAAGATCCTAAGATCTTTGGGGCGAGATCATGAAATTTGTTCAAGTATATTGGATAATCAGAGTGCGTGAACCAGGATATGGAGATAAGTTCCCCCAAAAAGTTACAAAAGAAAGATCCAATTTCTTGATTCTTTTTGTTACATCTGTCCTCATACTTTTTTGTTTCAATATTTGCTCTTCACCGAATATCTGATCAGTAGGAAATATCTCCACTAATGCATTGTGTATTGCAGAAGTAAAACTAATATATTTTTGTTAAATATCTTTAATATCGCTAAACAATTCCTGATAAGAATGCACTGGTTAATAGCTACACAATTTCATAGTAAATGTAGGATGAAAAACTTCCTTTTTTCTACCTTCAATCATCAGAGATCCCAGACTTTGGACCAATATGAAGATCTGTCAATGTAGTATTCTTTTCTTCATCAGTAACAGGCACGAGGGAGTTCACAGCAAAAGCATAAGCACATCATTGTAGTGTTGTCCTCTCCCTTAAGATCCAGCAGCGATTCGTACCAGGTAAGTTCTATCACACAATGTCTTGTGATCCCCGATGTTTGAAAGGGATACCCGGGAGGACCAAACACGACAAAACAAAGGAAGTTTTCCAAGGAGCAATTCTTTGGGTTTCCTTTTTGTTCCCTCTTTGTTACAGCCCTGATACCCCCAATAAAACCCAACATAGAAAATGTTGTACCGAGAAAAAAAAAGCGATTCTATGCGCCCCCGGTTCCCTATTATCTCCCATTTCCTCTAAGCGTCATCTATCATCAACCGTCTGGCTGGGCTGTGAGAGCGGGTTTCCTCTATATGAGAAGCTTTATGGAAAAAAGTGTAAAAGCGTACGCACCAAACAAAAACCCGGGGATAGGCAAACTGTTAAAGAGGGGGCAAAATCTGAAGCTGCAATACCATTTACCCTGGGTTCTCCTGCACGGGGGTATGCATATGCAGAGACGTACCAGACAACCCGCAGGAGTAGCAGGCAGGATACAATTAGACGAAAGGACAAGCACGGAGGAACACGCATACACACCAGCGCGCTACGCTCCCTCTAATAAACCATTTTTCCAAGAGGATCGTCCCTGAATTGTATCCAAAATCACGTTCGAGGGAACGCATTGTACACACCATATGTACAGGGGCAGGCCAGCAGTGTTGGGATCTGAAGGATAGAGAGAAAACGCATTTCGTGCTAGGTAGCAAATCTCCGCAACAAAACCCACCCGGCAATATATCCCCAGGAGATATATAATGTTTCCCCGTCCGACGAAAAAAAAAAGAAGCAAAACAAAACGCAAGGCTCCGGGATACGGGATCAGTGCGCCACACACCACCACCACCACCACCACCAGAAAACCGTGTACCTCCCTACTGTTTTCCTTTCCTTTATCCCCCTGTTCTTTTCTGTGTGTTCGTTTGAAGAATACCACAAACACACACACACACACACGAAAAAAAAGGAAAAACAAGAAGCAAAATCTGGTATTGAAAATGCACCCCAAAAAAGGAAAGCCTCTCTCGCCTTGGTTCCAAGCGTACAAACAACGCCGGTGTGCCGAGAAGAAAAAAAAACGGGAATGGAAAAATTACAAGGGCGAAAAGCAGAAACGAGCGTGGCACCCCGTGATAAGAGAGAACACACGAGAACGATTTTCTCCCCGATCCTTGTCAAGCCGTAGGGATCGGAACACAAACAGGACGGCTGTTGAACAAGCATCCGCACCAGGGAAACACAAGCGGCCACCATTGGGCGCACACAGCCATAGCGCATTAAAGCTGTGCATTTTTTTTCCTTCATTCCTTCCTTCCTTCGATCGCATTTGTATCCTCTTCTGTACCTTTTTTTTTTGTTCTCTATTTCTCTCTCTCTTGTTTCTATTCCATTTCCTCTGCTAACGCACTCCACATAACGCCCTGCAACGCAACACAATTCTGCCCTTGGTTCCCTGTTCGTTCCCTCCACAATGTGCCATATGCATTGAAGCGCGTCCCTTTTAGCGATCCATCTCTCCTTCGCGTCCTGTGACCATGTCCATGAGCGGGCCTGTGCGGCGGCGGTGTGTCCTTTTTTTCCCCCAAACACCCTTCGCACATGCACATTCCGCTTTTTGACACATTACACACTATTTCCAAATCACTGCCACGCATAAGGACCAAAAGCATCCTAATAGGGGTGTGCGTGCTCTGCTTATGAACAAAGCTCCACAACACACAACTGCAAACGCATGACGCACACCAGCGAAGAAGCTGCCTTAAACGATGACGACCACAACCCGGGGTACAACACGACCCCTGTGTCTGTGTGTGTGTGTGTATAGCCCTTAGTTCCACCAGTGGCACCACTCCACACCGAGGAGCGGAAATGATCCCTCCACGCTTGCGAACACCACACACAGCCCGAGCGACCCGGGGACCGGAAAAAAAGGGCCTGAAAAACGCACATATGCTGCTCCGCGGCTTTGGCATCGGGCCGCGAAGAATTGAACAGATGTTTACTTTTCCACACACAACAGGATATCCCTTTGATTTTCCCCCTGACCGGTGTTGCTACCCAAACTGTGAAGCCCCGGCCGGCAAACTGAAATGATGAAAATGATCGACAATCGAGACTTTACTCTTTTTTGGTAGCGGATCCGGTGGGACAGAAATACACAGCTGGCTCATATGGGTTGAATTATTTTTTTTTTGTTTTGATTATGGCGTATAACATTAAGCAGCTTTGTTTCATATTCTCCCCACTTTTATTAAAACTATTTGAGCTTTTATAAGTAGAAATGGTTTGAAAAATTGCTCCATTTTTCGAATATAAACAATTATTTTAGACACAAGTTATTCAACATGAATTTCTATGTTTTAGCACAAAAAAAAGTTTAAAAACAACTAGAACTCGTTTTTAACATTTTCATTCACACGAAGATATTATATCCCAACTAACAAAAACTAGGAGTAAGTAAGAAAAATGTTTAATAATCCAGTTTATCTTGAATGGTATCCAGAAATGGGTTCAACTTTTCTAATTCAACTAGAAACCCATTTAATAGGGCTTATGATGAATTTAATTAGTTTTTAACAACATTTGTTTGTTGACATTTGAATCTCTTTTGCAAAGCACTCAACACTGTATTGCCTGAGTACTATACAAACTTTCTTTTTATTTGGCATTTTCGGTAACTCATTCAGTCACTCACCAACGCACGATAATTTGCAAACTTTTTTAAGAGCGATCCTGATTTTCAAGAACTCAGCTTTTGGATTGCAAGGCCACTCATTAAGGATTAAATCGAAAAATTGATTTCGTGTACCTCTTCTCGAGAAACATTAAAACTAAAAGATTTTTTCAAAGTTATTCGACAGACAGGGTTTGCTATTATATTTCAATGTTAATTTTTTAATTATCCTTACAAGATCAATTAAATCTGGTATAGGAAGAATATGTTCAAAGAAATATTTAATAAATATTTATTCCAAACGATCATTTATTATTTTACAATCACAATAAAAAAAAGATTCAATATGTCCAAGATACCCTCGGGGCAAATTGTTAGAATTCACCAATTTTACCTCTTGGGCATGATCTTCTTCTTTCGAAAGATGCTGTCTTCAAATCTGTAGCTCCATTTTTTAGCCAAAAGAAAATCCAATCCATCGCTAATTCATCACTCACGCGATTAAGCGAAGCGACGGACAAAGAAAAAGGAGCAAGGTAAGATTTGAAAACAAAAGCTCCCCCCTGGTTTATTGTAAAGACGGAAAAAGGCCATGTGTCACGGTGACCGGGACGGGCTGCTGCTTGTGCTAGCGTGAGTTTCGTTCACAGACACATATAAGCATACATTTGCTGAATGGCACACATAGCAGTAGGGCGGTAAGTTCGGCATTATTAGTGGTTCATGAATGTCGGGAGCTGGGGTGGGTTTTTTGTTGACGGGCCGCCCGTCGACGTCGCGCAGGTTTGTTATTTTCCGCAACAACAACAACAAAAAAACATGTAATTCATTGCGATCGTCAACGATGTCCTCTTGCCCACCCCTCCCTTCTAATCATCCCTAACTCAATTCTAAGAAACTAAAGAGTGAAAGAGAGAGAGAGAGAAGGAGAAGGTGCGCGCGTGCATGAGCGTCCTCGTGATATATATACAAAACACAACTGCAAAATGCAACCGCGTACCAGCAGCAGTGTGGGGTGCAGCAATGCGCGAGAGCCGGTTTCGATGTGTGTGTGTGTGTGTGTGTGTGTGTGTGTGTGTGTGTGTGTGTGTGTGTGTGTGTGGTTTTTCCTGGCCAAGTTTCCAAAGTCCGCCCCCGTCTGCGCCAACCACCGAACCCTCTTCTTCCTTCTTACAAACCCCAAGAAGGTTGCGCTTCACTCTAAGCGACATTAATAGTGCAATCTGATCGCAAACTCCCTCTCTCCCTCCCTGGCAAATATATGTGCACACAAACACACACACACACTCTGGTTTGGAAACGACAAGTCATACAAATTTGCTTCGGAGGAAGGCGGTGCAACAAAAAAAAAAATAAAAAAAAACACAAAAAATTAATCATAAAATTCCACCTTCCACAAACTGCGTGTGTGCATACACTAAAGCGAATGGTGAAGAGAACGAACAATAAAAAAAAACGTTCCTTCCAAACTTCTCGAATCACCATCACCACCACCCGGTGGTGGACGGCGATGTGTTGTTCCCGGTGGTTGTTTTTTAATGTGTGGTTTTGTGCCCTCGACACTCACACACACACACACACACATACGGTCGACTTATTACCCGATTAACCAAACAACATAACACGCTAATGCTGGGCGAAGGTCATACCTATACCTGCCACTACCTTATCCCTCCACCAGAGGTAGGCGAACAGGCCACGCAAAACGTGGTGTTTAGCCTTAGCCGTGAGCCAAAATGCACCTCCCTTCCCACCCCCCCTCTCCCTCGTCCCCTCTCCCCCTGAAACCCTTCCTAACACTCCAACACCATTGAACCTTTACTGACGACTAATACTACTACTACACCATCATCGAATGAATATTTGCTACCCTGTAAACCCTGTGGCCACGTTTATTAGTACCATCAGCATAGAAACCTCCCCAAATGCCACCTCCTACATCCACCTCCCGTTACCATTATTGCCCCGCTTCGATGTTTATGACGCCTATCACATCAACCATCGGACGCAACAAAAAAAAACCATTCACTCCGAGAGAGACAGTGATCTACACAGGTATAACCTGGGTTGCATATATGTCAGTGTACTGCAGGGGGGAATGGGGCACGGCGTATCTAAAGATCACTGCTTTTTTGTGCACTGGCTACCTAATGCAAATCTACACACACACACAAACACACACAAATGCTACAACATGTCTGGACGAGACCAGGGCTGCAGCGTTAAAGCGCGAGAAGGTGCTCTAGAAGGAACTCATTTGTCCATACAGGTAACCTTGTACGGCTGTTGCATATGTGCGAACCTTTGGTGGAATTTATTGCTTTACAAAGACGAGGAGGTGATAGATAAGAGTTGCTTAAGTGCACGAAACATTAGTGCAAGCAATACGCGCGATAAGTAGACAGTTTCTAGCTCTATTTCCTGTGGGTAATGAATTCTGACGACCCTCTATATTTATGGGATCACTAAAGGGGAAAACAAACTCCAACAAATATTTTGTAATATTTTCCGTTATATGTACAATGATCAATATCAAATCAAATCAGGATCATTCCTTCGTGTGATCAGAATCATTACTGACTATCTGCCTTAGTATAATCATATCTGATAGAATTAATTCTGGCAGCTCAGTTATGGTTATGGTTACACGCCAAGAAGATGAAGAATCTTTCTAGTCAAGATAAATAGAATAATTTATCCAACATTCAGGCTTCCTGTAACGAAGTCACAACCCAAAGAGTCAACTCATGCTTCTCGGCATGGAAAAAGAAATAAGTCCAATTCTAGCATATCAAAAAATTCTAGAAATCCTGAGAAGCAATAGACTTGAATTTTTCAAGTTATTGACTAGTTGACTAGTATTGTTTTCTCATGTAATTTAATATCCTATGGCCCTTAGCCTGAGTAAGTGATTATTTTCAATTAGGAACTATTTTTAAGTACAAAAAATACCGAAGAAAGTTTAAAAAATTCAAAAACTCCTCTAATATTAAGACACAAATCTTGCGACACATATTCCTCTGAAGTGCGACCAATAAATTGTGATGTGTTAATTGCTTTTTGGAATAAATTATTCACCATAATATGACTGGGAAAATACTTAGTAACATTGAAAAAAAAACCGTTTTAGTCGCCCAAAGACCACCGGTAGGGGGCATGACGCGAACGCGCGCGCTCGCGCCCGCTACTGTAGATCGTTCGTTCGAGGTGGAAAAACAGGTTAAAAAATGGCCACCTGGGTGGGAATGGTGTAAGTAGATCGGCAAACACCAGGGGAGGAAGGCGCAAAACGCAGAGTTTGATCACAACACCTCCTCCTTCTCCTTCCCATGACGTTCTCCCCATCCCCATCCTCCTTCCCACTGGGCATAAACCGGTGTACCGAGGCAGGGAGGCAATGTACGTACATGTAAAATAATCATAAATATAACATGCAAACAACAAACTATACATTTCAAGGTCAACTTCCTTGAGCTCACACACTACGCCAACTATGCGATCTTGGGCATCTTGGACCAAGGGAAAGAGAGTGGTGGTGGGCAAGCATGTGCTTCACTGTATGCGCGCACACACACGGTGTCATTCCACGTGCTGCCTTTTTGCGTCGCTTCCCAAGATACCACCACACTTCGTGCTCCCCTTGTTTACTGGTGAGCTTTTTACTGAACAACGCGAACGCTCGGTAGGCATAAACGTATAATATAGTAGCATAAAGGCACCAAGAGAGTACACACAGCAACGATGTGATGTACGCGGGAATGTGTGTGTGGTTTTTCTGATTAGTAAAGCTTTTGCATTCAGGCAGCATTCAAGCGAACGATTTAAGGGTGGCAATTACAGGTGTGGACACATTCCACGGGGAAAAAGATTTCCTGACGAGGACAAGGAAAACAACACACACCGTATGTGTAATGATTTGCCGAGTACATTAGACATTATATTAATATAAACACAGTGCAAAGTCGGATGCAATATCGCACTGCACACGGCTGCAGCAGCTACTTGCGATAGGGTAGAAATTTAAAAAGAAAACATGCTGACATTAGACACACTATTCGAACGCTTCATTCGCCCGCCTCTAATGCAATTCTACACATCACAGACGCGTGTGCATGGCTAAACATTATTATTCACCGAGACGCGGGGGACACTTCTAACATTCTGCCGACGCTAGGCCCGTGCTGTGAAAACGTAGCAGATTACACACACAACCGAACAGATAGGTTGGTGAGGCACACAACAGAGCGCACCACACACGCGAAACGTGTGGTATTTAAAATCTTTAAAGCTGCTCTCTATGCGCGATTTTGTATGCTGTGTGCAGTGTGGTTTGGGGTTGGTTGAGCCAAAATGTTGCCATCCCCCTCCCCAACAACATCAGCAAAAACCTTCTCTACCTATATGTGCGTACTTCACGGCGCCTTAAGCCTTCATCGCACCATCGCACCACCCGCTGGTGGTTAAGTTGGTGGCACACTGTGACATTGAAAGGAGAAGCCGCTGATTTTTCGAAGGTTGCTATGCGCAAAAATTAATTATACCCACGGAGACCTTTTTTTTTCTCTCTCTTTCTCCCTGTTTCTCTCTCTCTTTCTTTCTCCCTCTCTCTCTCTCGCTGCGCGTGAGGGCATTAGGCTGAATGGTACAACGCACAACTCGCGGTGGGAGAGATCGCAGAATGGCAAGCTGTAATATGTTCGTGCCCAAATTAGTTCTACCATTATGTGCAGCATCATTATGCTCACTTAAGTAAACTCCGAAACAAACAAAAAAAACCGATTAAATGGAAGCAGAAAATCTATCAGAATTATCAACAATTGTAATTATGTAAATCCAGTTGTGGCATAACCAACAAGATTCTAATTTTCCAATCCCATTGGTGACGTAAGACGGTAGGGAACTTAAATTCCAGTCTCATGAGCAACCCAATGTGAGTCATTTACTTGGAAAACTCCCGGATCGTTCAACCAGGCGTCATAAATCCCGGCTGGATCTGTTGTTGATGAATTGAGTTTTATTCTCTTTCTACTTCTTTGGATTTTACTTCCATTATTGGAAGGCTGCATATCTTGTTGCTAGAGTTGTCAGACTTGTTCAGTATGTTTCTCTCTTGTTTTATGTTTTGCTCAGCTGTTTTTGCTAATGGTTTGCCACTTTTGTCTTTTTTACACTCTTCAATTGTTTGTTTTACGTATTGTTACAGCTTTTTTATTACTTCTTAGTAGTTCTACTATCATTGTTATTAAATTTATGTTCTTTAGCTTACTTCTCTACTTTTTTTCATATTTCGCAAACATTTTTCTAGCACAAAAAGCTTTTAGTATGACGTTATCTTGTTTTTTCTTATTTTTCAAAAATTTAAATCTTTTAAGAAATAAATGTTTAAATAATTCTGTTACTTTATTATTATCTTTTTATTAAACTTTATTTTATTTATTTCTTTAATTTTGTTTTTTATTTTCTTACTTAAATTTTCAAAATCCAAACATTTAGTGTTTGGAAGATCCAAACCTATAGCTTGTATTATCATCACTTTTTGGAATGCAGAACAGAGAGCAGCTTGTTCAAGATTCTAAATTTCACCACGACCAACTTAAGCCATCAATTGCCTCCAACTAAAAAACAATGTTGGGTCCAATGTCCAGAAATTCTGCCAAAGTTTACCTAATTTCCAATTGTTAATTAATTAAAGCAAAAAAAAAACACCGAAAACTGCTACATACATTCTTCTTGCAAGTGAAGAATTACAACAAATGGTGTAATTTGAACCTGTCCGGATCCGCTCACCAACCAACACGAGAAACCAATCCTACCAAAAGTTCCGCATTGAAAACGTTGCTTTTTTTGTCCTTGGCGTAGTGTGATC
>STHB01032862.1:0-10121 GCA_018908115.1 Anopheles rivulorum
GTACCGCTTTCGTAGCTCTAACATCACCAGCACCACCGTCAGCATCATCATTATATTTGCTCGCCATCCACCAATGCCTGGGACAGTTTATCATCCGCCACGTCAGCATCACGGTTCGGCAAACAGGGCGACATGGAATGAAACTGCATCGATTGCATCGTCGCACTAGGCAACCGGGCCGGCGTACGGTTTCCGGTCAAATTTTGCTAGCCTTTACCGATTTTCGGGGCCAAATTGTTCCCCTGTGGGATAATCCGACCCCTTTTGCCAGGCCAGGGAAAGATTATGTCGATCGGGGAAGGGTCGGAAAAGGAAACGACACGGTTGACTAATCCTGCACGATCGAGCCCGTGCCGTGCCGGTGCACAACGTTGTGTTCTCTCCGTTGCATCTTTGTTTCATTGCATGGGAAAATGTCATTTTTGGATGGCTGATTTGCCCGGATGATGAACACGGAAATGCAGCTTGATGTGGGATCGTATTGCTGTTGCGGCAAGGGTGGATTTTGTGTCACACACGGAGCTCGTAGGTGGCGCATATCAAATGGAGTGTGTCCTTGGTTCTACCGCCAATAATTATTTGGTGAAGTGAAATTAGCTTGCGGTGTGCGATAGACTGATTTTCTCATGCCGCTCATAATATAGAACGTATGGGAAGGTCCCACCAAACAAATATATTTATTTTTAATTAATAAAAATGACCAATTTAAGGCACAATTACGGATGGTTTCGATCATAATGAGCAGGAAATGGTGGCAAAATAATACAAAAAAGACCCCCAAAACTCGTACCTTTCCCGATTTAAGGTCCCAAGTTTCGGGAAACCCTTCCGTACTTCCTAACCTAAATCGGCACTTCATTACTACCGTACCCGTCCACTGTCAACTGGTTCGAAAATTAAATGATCGTTTCGCTCGTCCCTGTCAAAAACAAACAACAGCCCGACTGCTCCTGGGAAATGGATTTATAGCCGCTGCTCCTACTTACCACGTGGTGGCGCACGCCAAGGGTTTTTCCACACCAATTTCCCCAAATGCATAAAAAATTCAGCAACAACCTTTCAAGCAAACTTCAAACTTGTACGCGGCGGTGTTTTCCATCCCGTTTTCACTGTTCCTGTCCATCGTCCATCGACCAACAGGCAACTTTGTTCGTTTTTATTTGTTTTACCGTTCTACTGCCCAAGGGGGGAAAGGGCAGTTTGTACCGTTCGAGCGTAAAATTGATTGTCGGTTGCAAATTAAAATTGACATCTTTCCGAAGTGTGGCCACACGCTTTTCACGCCAAAAAAAACTAGGAAGCAGAAAAGAGCCTCCGCGAGAGTGAGTGTTTCGGCAACGAGTGAAGTGGCAGTGAAGATCTAAAGTTTAACGATTGTTTTGTGTCGGCATGCAATCCGTCCCCGGCGTGTACCCACTCCCCGATTTTAGGGAAGAATCGTAATTTTGGGCAAAGAGACCGTTTTCCATCGCGTGGGCCGTTCTATAAGGGGGGAAGGATTTTATTGTTGTTTTTTTGTATTGTGTTTTAGAGCAAAGAGCAACAGATTGCTGCAACAGTATCTGACCCAACCTGGCGCACCTCCCTGGAGGGAGTGCGAGGATAAGTAGGAATAAAATAAGAAAGCAACGAACAATATTTGCGTGTCTGAAGGAATGACTTCCAGCGTCTGCCACGACCTGGGTTGGCATTTGGCCCTCGCATGCCCACGCGATCCCGGACAGCGAAACAAGTTTTAAGCTGGCCAGCTTGGCGTGGAAAAAAGGGTTTGATAGCCACCCTGTTTTTTTTTATTGTGTGGGCTTTTTGGTTCTTCCCGTTTCGATCGTTATATTGCGAGGATATTACGTGAAGGAATCGAGTGTTTTATAGTCTCTCCCGAAGAGCCCACGCCAGAGCCCTTCGCATTGCCTTTAGTTTCTATCGTTTTCAAACCCGGGCGTGCGTGCTAATTATTGGGAAACCGAAGATGTGTCAATCACGGATCCTGCGAGTGTGCCCCAAGTGTATGAAGCGAATGCGAGAAATATTATATTTTATGCTCAACACGGCGAAGTTATAAATAACACAACACGATGATGATCACTGTTCGCTCCAATCGGACACAAAAAGTTCGCGCCAAAAAGAAACCGTTTTGCCGGATGAAGGAAGCAATAGCAATAGCGCTGGCGGACCAATTTCACCTCTGCGAAATGCCGGCATCCCATCCGCTTGGCCAGGTTTTTGTTTTGTTTTGTACACACACACACATACCGGTCGTTCGCCGTCTTCTGAGTTGCGATCATTTAAAAACCGGTTTTACGACGTTTTGTTTAATGTGAGAGCGATCGCTCTTTGCGGGCATGGTGGGACCGCGTGGATCGCGATCTTCCCTTTCTATAACCGTCATGCCATACCAACCCCCTCACACATCCCCTTCCACGTGTAAAAGGGGTGGTAAGAGGAACCCGGTGGCGTACGCATCGTGCGCTTGTATTGGTGAGGTGCTGTGTGTCGTGGGCTTCGATGCTGCCCGTATGCCGCGGTTTTTGTTTTGCTCCATCCCGGTGGATGAATCTCGTGGAACCTGTTTTTTTTTGTTTCTCCACTGTGTGTGAACCTCAACAGTGGTGCAGGTTCTGACGCGGCCGTACGATTACATCACGTTTCGACTGACCGACCGTTCGGCTTTTGGCGGGAAAGTGTCACGTTGCAAAATAAGAAACAAAATGTTTGTGCCATTGCGTCATCGGAGCAGTGTGTTGCGATTTAAAAAACGAATTAAAAAAAAAACAACGTAGATCGTCATAATGAAGATCATGCTTGTGAGAATAGGTTTCCTGAAAGATTGTCGTTGTATCCGAACGAAGGAAAATTATTTTTGTTGTAAAGAAACAATACAATACAAAAACACTAACGAGCAGGCTGGATTACTCCGGTCATCGAACGGCGAGGCGAGCTTTACATTTGCACCCGTACTGATGTAGATGGAAAATTGTTTTTCTAGCTCACTGTCCCTAACGACCGGATTTAACGACTCGATTTTCGTAAAGCACACACACACACACACACACGCGCAACGTCTCGGACAAATAACGATAGCCTAAGCCAACGGGTCAGGATTAAGGATATTCGGTCACCCCTCCCCCCCACCAATTCCTACGCGCGATGAGATGTTGTTGCTACCGGATCGGAGCGCCAAAGGAAATGCCAGAATCAAAACACATTCCACCAGCCTTGTGTGTGTGCCGTAACCCGTGACGACGCGCAATTTTATAGGCGTAGTGTGCGATGTTGTTTATGCATGTGTGTTTGGTATGATTTTTCCGGCTTTCTTCTTTCACCGGACCAACGATAAGCCCCCGGTGCGGCTCGGTTACGCCTTATCTGTGAGATGAGTGAGAGCAAGAAGACACACACACACAAACAAGTGGCGTTACATGGGAACATGTGTGGCAGGCAAGAAACATGAGCTCTTTCCTGCTCGGGTTTTTTTTTCCCATCTCTTCATATGTTTTTGTTGTTGATATCGTGTGTGTTTTTTTTCTTGTTGTTGTGCGTATCTCAGCAGGGTGGGAAAGATTGCCCCCCCCCCTTCCCCCCCTGGCCCCACCTCTCCCGAAGATGGGAGTAGAGGGAGGGTTCGGGAAATTGATTCAATTTTCCCTGCATCTCCGTTACCGGTTGCTCCGGGTTTTGCTGCAACCTTGAACGCTTCACGGCAAAACAACATTGAAAAGATGAATAAAGAAAGAGAAATAAAATAACACCGGATCGGATTATCCGGCATGTTGATAAGGATTAGTGGGCAGGGATGGGAGTGGAGGAGGGGGGGGGGGTGAAGGAGAAGAGAGGGGTTTTTGTGTGTGGATCGTAATGGTTTTGCGGAGTTCCAGTCCCAGAAGCAAAACAGTATCGATCGTGCAAATGTTACATACGCCACATGAGAATCGTTTGCTCGTCATGTCTGCTTGATCCTTCCACTGGTTTTGCCTTCGCTTTCGGCTGAGATTAGACGACCCGGTGCCCGAGCCGTGTCTGGACGCGCCGTAAAATAATGCTGAAAAATCAAACCAATCTTGAGGTTTAGGCCACTAACCTCCTCGGCAAGATGTTTATTTACGGAGAATTAAGATCAAGACATCGTTTGGAGCATAATTCTTCCCACACTAATTTCCTGTACTAGAGAGGGGGGGATGGGTATGGAGGTTAAGTGAACAGTTTGCTGAAGTTATGTTTTTGGTGTGCATGGGCTTAAGCTAAAACATCTTCCAAAAACATGCAATGTTTTCCTGCCATCGACTCTTGAAGGTCGGGATATCACTAGCGTTATCTCGTCCAGGAATCGAGAACGCCTCGTGTGCTCCGAGTGGTGAGTTAATACATGACAAACAACACGACAACAACAGAGGGCCACAATTTGACTTCGGCACCATCTCCACACTACGACTATTCTATTCCAGTTTTTCCTTACGTCCTTCTGTCCTAATTCTACGAAATGCTTGAATCGGCTGATTTTTTTGGTTGGTTGGATTGGTTAGTGGTACGGCCACAATATCGCCCTTCTTATCCGTTATATCCTCTTTTTCCCCCGCCTAGTGCGTCAGGCTATTTTGGCAGCTTCATGACGCCATGGCGGCTGGTGGGTACTCATGGATCGCGTGGCGGATAGGGCGCAAAACCCGATTCGGAAGAAAGTACGAATTTTATCGTCCATCGTGTATAAGCTTCCACTCGCGAGCTTCCACACAGACGAAGCGCAATGGCCTAGAAACACACTGTACCCAGAGGAAGTTTATGAGCTGAAGGTTACCCAGTTCTGTGCCGAAGCTGGATCGAATTGCTTGCTGGCGAACAATGGACTGCGCTCACTTGCGCCCCTGCAAGCTGGGGTCCCACCCACCGACCCACCGAACACGCCATGCAATCATGTAAAACCATGCGAGTAATGTGGAAAAATGATGGTAAGTTATTTAGTACACGTCATCAGGGCAAAGCGTTGGCTGGCTGGGGGGGGTTAGCAAATTTGTTGGTGAGTGTACTGCTGGCTAAGATTTTTGCTGCTGCAACCAGCCAAACGACGAGAGCTTTCCGTCAAACGCTTCTCGACACACTGCAGACGACAAAATGGCTCCGACCGCCTTCGTCTAACACGGTTGAGGATGAGGTGATGTAAATAAATAATGAAACATTGAGTGCAAGTGCTTACTTTTTGGGCCCTCCTCAGAAGGATGAAAATATAAAAGAAAAAGGAGGTTGGTGAATGTGGGCGGATTACTAGCGGCCCAGAACTTGATGACGGGTAGCTGACGTAACGTCAGAAGATTACAATGCATCATCGTTAGCTTTAAGGATGAGAGGATGCGAACGGAACAATCCTTTGCGCAAACATGACCAAACTGCTGTAAGAATTGGAATTCAGTGTTTTCAGTGGGTTAATATTTTAAATTTTTTTATGTTTCAATATCTTTAATTAAATCTGAAAATATTGTTTAAAATTTTAAAGTTTTCATTTGAAGCTCTCTACACCAAGGTTAACGCTCTCTAGCTACTTCCTTAGTGAAGGACCTGAGTTTGCTAAGCAGCTTATTACCTACCTTTAGCAGGTGACAGACGATCGAGGATGCGAGAAAGAGAGGGAGAGAGAGAGAGAGTGAGAAAGAACTCACAAAATAGACTTCTTTTACACGCTTATTATGCACGCTACCTTGGATCTGGCATCCCCGAGCAACATCCAATCCGCACTGATGACCGCAAGGCATAACATAGTTATCGCGCTTATTTTGTTCCGACATTTTTTTCCCTATTCTGCCTCCCCGCAGGAGTTGATGGGGGGTAACAAACAAAACCCGGTGGGATACGGGGGGTAGGGTAGGAAGGTTTCGCCTCATTTCACCCACTCTAATGGTGCACCGGTTGGAAGTCGCTGCCCCGGGCATAGCCATGTCGCTGAATGGCGGAAATCATCCATCCCGTCGACCCATTGAGCGTGGAAATGATTCTAACCGCAGGGTGGCACAGAGTTTCCGCTTCGGGGTGGGTAGTTTGCTTCGTGTGTGTGTGTGTTTTTTTTTTCTTCTCTCTCCTGTGTGCGTTCTCTGTGTCCCCGTTCACGAGATGGTTTATTCGCATCTCTAGGCAGCATCTGATGGCCATGGTAGTGAGTCCTCGCCATCCCAACCAACATGCTACGAGCAACGGCTGGAAATGGCACACGCAAATAATGCCATTTCCATCCTTTTTCGCTTTTGTGCCTTTGGGCGGTTGGCGGCATCACCCATTCTACAGTGCTCTGTTCTCCAGTTGCTTCACTACGTAGACGTGAGCTAGAGCGGCAGGTTGAGCAAAAGAAACAAAAAAAGGCACCAAGAAATAGCGACAAAGCCGTGGACGTTCGTGTTACCCGCAGAAGGACCTCGGCGGTAGAAGAAGTCAACACTCTCGGTGCCATTGAAGGATATCATATTTCATCATCCTTTCGCCGGTTGTGGTATATGAACTTTGCGTCCTTTCCTGCTATACCTTACATACAAGCACACACGGGCAAAAATGAGTATTCTTCCACACAAAAGAACACCCGGCAGCATGATGGCGTCCGGGTCTGGTGTGGTGCGTTGTTTGGTCTGGGGTAGAGGCGCCTTTTGTTTGCGTGTGAGATGTCGACTTATCCCATTTTTGTTTATTCACAACTCACACACAATTTTCTCGTCAGCGTCGCCTATCCGTTCCGCGTGTCGCGTGCTATGCTGATATCCTGCGGCTGGCGGACCGGTTGAAAAGATTCACTTTTCCGATTCCTGACGATAAAACCCAACCGTGCCTGACGATGACGGGGCCATACGGTCGAGTGTGCCGGGCAGGATGGTAAAGCGGGGCAGGTGAGGTGAATCACTTTCTACACACGCGCCGCACGCGTCTAGTGCGCCCCCTGGCGGGTTGGTTAGACGCACGCTGCAGAAACTCCATGGTGGAGTTGTGATTTCTTGTCTTTTTTTTCTTGGACTCCCGGGCAGATTGTTTGTGTGATGGAGAGCGTGGAGTCTGGATGAACTTTCTCGGCATGGCTACACGCTGCTTCAACAATGTCCGCGGATAGCACAAAACGTACGCCGTGGACCGTGCGGACATGTGTGAAGATTACCCACCAGGGTTCTTTTGGGTGTAGGCGAGGGCGTCGTAGAGCCTCTGGACACTAGCTCCGGAATGAAAGACAAAAGCTGTACACTTCGCCTCAGCCCCGGTACGTGGGTGTCGTGGAATACTGGAAGTAGAGAGACACTGCAGATGATGTGTCCGTACGAGCTGTCCGACGTGGAGAACGTGACGTTACTTTTTCATCCGTCAGTGCTTCATCGAGCTTTGGTAATTTCTTATTTCTGCCGCGTTGGACGTTCGAGATATGGCAGTAGAGCAACTCTTGGCGGAATTCCACCGCATGAAAAAGGCTTAATAAAATAGACCATCTTCAGATCATGACCATGGCGTGATGGACCAAGAGATATGAAACAATTTCCCGTCTGTCAAGAAATTATTCTTTATCACTTGAATTACTCTGGAAACATCGGTTTCCCATGGATACCAGCTTGTTTGCCTACTGCCCAGCTAGCTAGATGAGAAAAACTGCTAAAGAATGTTTTCTGCCCATCACGTAATAAAGTCGTCCAATTCTTTCTCGATTTAATTACATGCCAATACCCGGTTGGCATTAAGCAACCGTACAGCCGTTGGTTGGTGCTTTCGGACCGTATCCACCGCATACTCCCGCCCGGGTCATTAGAGCCCGGGTCAGAAGGACTAGCCTGAATAATGATGTTAATTTTGCTGCATCTTTCCGGTAGTACGGACCCCGTTGGACGGACGTGTTTTTTTTTTGTCCTCTTTTTATCCCCGAGAGCGTCCGAAAAAGTGAGCAATATTTAGCCGTCACGAAGTCGGCTTATCGTCCCACAGGCTCGTCCTCCAAAAAGGGCTAATGGAGGGTACGTGTTCCTGGGTGTGCAAACTTAAGCATGTAAAAGTGGTGGTGGTATCGCGCGTATCGGTAAGCCATTCTACCACGGGGTTGATTAATGTCCGTTCGCCCTGGCCCGAAGGAGCGTGATGATGACACTCCCGGCACACTTGGCCAATGAAAGTCACGTTCCGGTCGGCAAGGTATCTGGGTGTTTGTGTGTCTGTACTGGTTGTGGATGCTGTGAGCTTTGCAGAAACTTTGTGCAACTAATACTTTCTTGAAAACTTAATTTATCATTAGGAGGGTTTTGTAGAGCAGCGTTGGCTGGAGGGTATGGACGACACTCGACATCAGGAAACGTCCCCGTGAGCTTGTGTCAGATGGTTGGACTTTAGAGACTTTTTGCTGTTTTCCCTCTCCCGGAACGTGGCACAACTTGGGTACTTGGGGTGCAGCATCAAACTCTACCGTTCGGTTGGTGTTTGGAAGCACTCCAAGGTACGATTCACGTCGATGTACCGAACAACGACAGAGCCCTGCTCGTGCGGATGACGTTGCTCGCTGTTGGGGATTATCCCGGGAAGATACATGACGCTCGGCGATAAGAAATCAATTCCACCACGTACTTCTCCCGTGGAACACCTTATCTGAAAGGGGTTCTGAGAAGGGGGAGAGAGTTCAGCAGCGATTACAACGAACGAACCCGATTTTCGCAACGCTTCTTGGAAGGTTACTCTACTCAATCGGGTGCCTCATCTTTGAACATCATCGAACACTACTCAGAAGTCAACCGAAAACCGAGCGCTCAATCGTTGAGATAGTCTAGGTCGCATTTGCATTCATATCGTACCATTTTTACCCAGTGCCTGTGCACGGTTGCTGTGCCCGTGCCAGAGTGTTGCCCAAATTAAGGGGCAAACTTTTGGGCATGAAAAACTTCCAAAAACCATCACCATTAGGAGCGAAGACGACGGTGGCGAGCGTCTCTTTCACGGAGCGGACGAACTGATCCACCCGGTTGAACCCGGGATTCGTTGATAAAATCTTCACGAAAGCACGCGCACATCGGCCGAAGCGTTTCCCGTGTTTTTTCTTTCGTGGTTGGCAGGTTTCGTAACAACACGTTCCACAAGACACACGCGCGTCGATAAGGAATCGCATTTTCCTTGGGATTTTGCCCGTTTAACCGCTCTGCAGTCGGTCTCCGCTATGTCGCCGTGTTCTTTGTACACGGATGGGTTTTGGGGGACCTGTAGCAAGCTCAGTACCGATAAGCGATTTGTTGATAGAATGTTTCGATAACGTGCGGCCAATGACGGTACCAAGGTAGCAAAGGAAGACAGCTCGGTTCGGATCGTAGCACCGCGGTGACAAAACGCAGGGATAGTGATGATGATATGCCTGGCAGTCGTCATGTCTCCGTGACGGGCGGAGCGTGTTTTGTGGCGATATCGATAAACGGTGAGCAAACACACACACGGCTGACGGCTCGGTTGATGGAGTCTTAACTACTTTTCAGGTGTTTCATTCTTTCTATCTGTTTTTGTTGTTGCTGCTCCTTCACACAAGGTAGAGACACACGACCGCGACCGATTCGTTAGGTGGGAATAAGCCGCGCTCGTTGAAGCATTCTCACTCGTTGAGGCGCACCCGTCGTGTGTAATCTGTTACACAATGTTTAATTTCATCGCACTTGGTGAAGGTTGTCGAATTCTCTGTCCCGCTTGATTGGCGAGTGTTTGCAGTAGCGTTTCATCAGCGCTTGGGTTTTTTAATCGTTCTGTTTGCTTCTCTTGAGCTTGTTGACTGTAACATATTGGTAGATGGGTTCGTCTTCTTGTCTTTTTTTTTTGTATTTTACACGTGTTTTGGATGCCATTCTGTCTTTTACAGTTGTTTTCGATGCTTTAATATTATTCCTTTCTTGACTTTCAAGTTTTCGTATCATTTTGTATGTCTTTTTTGTTCTTTCATATTTTCCTCTGCTCGCTCTGTTACGAACAATTAGTTAAATTTAAATGCAGACAACAACGGTCCATTGCCTCCGAGCACGTTTCGGTCTCCAATTCAATTACACCGGCGTCAGCAACCATTGATACGACGTTCAGCCAAAACTGGACGATCTCTTGTCCGAACGTTTGGTGGGAGGCGAGCTAGGTAGCGAATAAATATGCTACCTTTTTCGGTG
>STHB01032863.1:0-10119 GCA_018908115.1 Anopheles rivulorum
AATGGATGGAGGATTGGTTAGCGGCCAAACCGCCATCTTTTTTCCGCGACGGGATCAGAAAGTTGCCTGAAAGGTGGAAGAAGGTTGTGGAAAGTGACGGACAGTATTTTGAAAATTGAATAAATTACCATTTCGCCAAAACAGAGCCCAAAACTTTGGTTAAAAACCGCACGAACACATTAATACTTCTAATAGTTATACAATTTTGTATTCGGATTTCGAATTGCTTTCAAAGTAATTTATGTTAAATCCAATGTTTAAACTTATAATAAAACGGGTCGAATTTTAATTGTTATATGAAAGGAAAACTATTATTACAACTTTTAAACTCCACATGAGCCTATTCTCTAGCATCTACGTGATTCAAGAAAGATTAAGCCAAAGCTCCTAATTAGCAATAGCTTGTTATAATTTTGAACTCTGATCTTGTGTTTCCGTCTCCGACGTTTCCATACGATTAGAGGGTTTCTTGCTGTTAGAGGAGTTAGGAATAAACTTGATTTAAAAATGTTTCAAAATCAATCAAAATGCTTCTTCATGTTTTCGGATATAAGTAAATTTAATTTTTTAAATTAAGAAGAACATTAAGAAAGGACATGTAATGGCGTGCATAAACATATCTAAACATTACAAAAACATTAATAAAAACCAAGAAAAAGGATGCTGGTTATGGGTTTTTTCAATTACACATCTTGTGTACAAAATTATCTCTGTGATTTTTAATAATGTGTTAATAACGGTCTCTCTCTCTCTCTCTCTCTCTCTCTCTCTCTTTGGCTTAACGACCTACTCGGCGGTCATGCCGGCCATCAAATGGCTTACTAGAACTATTAGATACCACGTAGTTGCATAGTCAGTGCTCACTACGGGGGGACGGTCCGAATGGGATTTGAACCCGATCCGGTCGTGTTAGGGACTAACGCCGTTTCCAAATACACCACCGAGCCGCCCCAACGGCTTAATGGTTAATAACAGTGTGATTGTTATTATGCTGCAACCATCATACAAGCTTTTATATAGGAATATGCTTGTAGTCTTTAATAGTTTGGATTTGCTTTTAAATGAAAAAAGTGAAACAATTGAAACCATTCCGTAGCAGGACTATTCC
The DNA here is from genome assembly GCA_018908115.1 of Anopheles rivulorum. Classification (NCBI taxonomy): domain Eukaryota; kingdom Metazoa; phylum Arthropoda; class Insecta; order Diptera; family Culicidae; genus Anopheles; species Anopheles rivulorum. The sequence continues at coordinate 1,109 of STHB01032863.1, forward strand.
CATTTGTCTATTTTGTTGTGTTTTTCGAAGGACAGCTGTAATGACCCATTAAATAACATTTACCTCCACGTGATTGGTAGTATTAGTTGGCTTGTTTGGAAACTGACTGGGTAGGACAATATTTACACTGCGCCATCCCTTACCTTTAGGTCAGGTCAGGCTTTAATAGAGCAGCGACGAAGGAAGAATGTATTCGCCCTACTTCAGCTATCCGCCATTGTTTAACGTCGGCTTTGTTGAGCAAAAGAGTAGAATGGGAATGGTGGTTTTCCTTCTGGCATACACACATTTCTACTTTGTTGTGCTTTCCGGTGGAGGTATCGCTGTCGATCGTATCGTTCGCGTGATTGATTGATAGTTTCACCTGGCAAGTTAGGGAATGGTGGTTTGTGAGGAAATTTCTCCTCATAAAGTGCACGACACGTAATGAATAGGGGAAAGGTGAAAGAATCATGATCGGACCACAGTGAATGTAGGTTAAGTGATAATCCCGTTTTCCTGGGTGGGTCGCGCGATGATATATCGATAGATAAAGTATCTCGGCAGAGGAATGTTCCGCTGAGTGTTTGTAGCTATTTTAACTAAGGTAATGCTATTAATAACAGTAAGCAACTAATTGTTGTCGAACTAAGTAACGAGACAATTATAAGGTTTGTGTGCACGAATAACGTAGTAAAACAGGTTGAAAGATCTTCTATCTCATTGAGCCGTACCGGCACCGGTAATGTGTTTTCGTAAAACTGCTGGTCCTTTTGCTCGTACCTCATTTTAATGCCGCACACATTCTATCCTTTGTTAGCAATACAAAGGACGTGCGCTTTCTTAAAAACTCGAAAATTAAGTCACCACAGTTACGGTTCACTGGGAAATTCTTCATGCGTTGCTGCCGCTTGCGCTTCGGTGCGCACGAACCATGTGGCGCAAAAATTCCCAGAATGTGGCTCCGCTGCTGTAAAGCTATGGCCTGTGATGCTGTTTTTTCTCTTTCTCTCTCTTTCTCGTCTTTACATCGCGCGCAACACTCCACAGTCGTCGTTTCCGGTTGGTTAACGTCTCGTTTCAGTGACTGTTTTATGGTTAACTAGCGCACGGATTGTACGGTTAAAGGATGCTCGTCTGCAAAGAAATGAGTGACTATCAAGTCGCGGATTGTACGATTTCGTGGCATTTCACATTGCGTGCAGGCGCTACCGGAGCGCGTTCTCGGAAGTTTTGTTGAGCGCGGTTAGACTGGGGAACCATTTCGTTCGGTATTTTATGTGCCATGTTTTGCGTGAAACGATGGTTTGGCTTATTTTATTCTTGACGGTTTCTATGTTTTTTTTTGTTTGTGAAAGTTTGTGTTTTTATTCATCTGTTACGGCGTTGGATAAGGATTTCGCATCAGATAAATTCGCTATCTGATCGAGGTAGTTTGCTTTCGTTTAAGCAGATCTTATTACGTATCAGAGGCCCTGATTAGCTTGGGAATATACTCTATGGCGCAATATCTGTTTATGCATTACGATGTTATAATGTACACCGATCAAGTAAATTTAAAATGCTTATTGAAGGTTTAAATAATTCTTTGTGCTTATGCGGATGTGTCTATTAATGTAATATAATTGAAACAGCTCTGTGGACGGGGCTTGAAATCGTATGAGCTTTACCGACTGCTTTCCCCAATTCTTATTATCTATAACCAATTCTCTGCAAGCGCCTAACCTTCGCACGTTTTATGTACATTTATATAGGGGAAAAAAGGTGACTAAAGTCAACAAATAACGCAAACAACACGCCCTACCACACACCGATGGCAATGAGCAAACACTTCAAAACCCATCAAGTGGATGGCCCAGTATAAACGATGCACGCGTTTCATTTCGATCCGATCCGAAACGGAACGGATGCTACACGTGTATGCGAGTGGTTTATGGTGGTGTTTTATAGCCTTCCTCCACTACAAGGTGGCATTATTTTAATCAACTTCCTTTCCCAACAATACGCTCAATGGAGGTCATCGGGCTGGAATGGAACGAGTATTGGAGCAATGGGGAAACGATTATTGTTATTGTTGCTACATTTGTTTCAGTTTTTGTTTTAAACACGTCGCATCAAGGCTAAAGGGTCCATCGATATTATGTTTTAAATGCCGGAAGTGATGATACTGGCTGGGGGTCCAATCGGTTTGCTACATATTTTGGTGACATTCGTCGTGCTTTAAATTTTTCTCAGACTGTTAATAGAGGGTACGTGCTTTATGATCCTCTAAACTTTGTTATGTTGTTTTCTTACATTCAAACCTGCAATTGTTATTTGCGATGGAACTGTCAGTCATGTTGACATTTGGGCCCATATCGGCTGTGTTATTAAGTCGTTTGTCACTCAATAAGATACTTTTGACAATTGTTTGTTGTAAGTTCGGAAGTATTTGCTTGCAAATATCTTTTAAGAAAATGTATGAAATCATTATCGATATTGATATGGTTATGACGATATGCAACACGGTTCTATTAAAACAATTTTTATTTTGTTTAGTTTTATTTTGTTTAGGTTATATTTAAACGTGTTCTGGCAATACTTTTTCTCTTGTTACTTTAAACAAAATAACTCATATAAAATCGAGTCCATTACCAGTCACAAATAGTGACACTAAATTAAATTACGAGTAATTAAATCTAATGCTGACTCTGTGCCTTCTTCTCTATTTTCAGTGTAACACGGCAAATGCCAGGATTTTGAGCTGTCAGGTAATTAAATTCATTCTAATTTCGCTACTCGATTGCACCCAATGTGGGCGTACTGTGCGTGTGTATGTAGATTTCGTAGCGAATATTTCGCGGTTTGACGTGTGAAGGAGTAGTAATCTGTAATCGGCTCAGGCATTTGGGAAACACTCCTTCGGTAGTTGTGGTTTGCCAGTCAACAGTGACGATAGCTTGTTGGTGTGTGCTCGCGCTTCGTGTGTATAGCGTTGGAAGTCGCGGTTAACCAAGAATTGCGTAGCTCGATGCTTGGCTTAGGTTAATCCACGATTGAGCAGCGGGAAGCTATGGTTTCGAACGGTATTGGTAATTGCTGATAAAGGTTTTTTTATCGGTAGTGCGAACATGTACCGTGCTGCGTGTGGAGATAACATACTGCCTGTAAGACGTTCATAGCGCATCGGTTAGATTCGCAGACTGTCGTGAGAGTCAGTATACATTGCGCATCAAACTTACATATCATTTTTCGTTCCAAGTCCAATACATATAATTTAAAGATTCAATTTATGTATGGGTATTCGTATTCGAGTAGTGATCATGTTTTTAAAATTGAGCGTTGTTATTTAGTATTTAGAAATGCATTTTATTAAGTTAAGATATTAAGAATAATTGTGGAACAAGTAATTGAAGATGCCTAACGCAGTTGAAGATGCCGAGTAACGATGGATTTAAATTCGTCTGCGCCTTCCTTGTATTAGATTAATAGTTTTTCCCTCTTGGTTGTATAATAGACGCTAGCAATGGTAAGTAAATGGAAAATAAAATCCACAAGTTTTGGTTTATTAGCGATACTAAAAGTAGTAATTGCATACCTTCAGGCGCTTTCAATACAACAGACTGTTGGAAAATGCATATTTGGCTGCGAGCAAACTGAACATTTCCAAATTGCTAAAGTACTTTATTTATATTAAAGGAAAAGATGCAACATCATCACCATTCAACGCTTTTTATCATTTACGTAAGCATAAATATTTAATATTGACTATCGGTACACCTAACCGATTAGATTGTCGTTAAACACTCCATCGAAGACAGCATATAGATGAACTGGAATTATTTAGGCAGTAGCATGTAAATAATACTCTCTGGTGTTGCACTCCAACAGTGGGAAAACTATTCTCCGAGCCGGAGCGTGTCGTGTGCAATTATTTTACTTCACAACCATGTTGTGCAAATCGCTCGCCAGGCCGGCGTCCGTTACTTGTTGTTCAAGATAATTGTTTGCGTTACTGTATGTTTACTGTAATGTCTTGCATGAAACGGGAAAGAAGAAAACAACAAACCCACACAAAGCTATCCACCGTAGCGTCCGATTGATTCCCAAAGCAGTCATAAAGCAGTATGAGCTGAAATGTCTGCTGCTAGCACTTGATAGCATTAATAGTTGAAGTGAAGCGTAGGGTTTTTTTTTCTTCCTGGGAAAGCATTCAGCCCTAATGTTTGCTTCCGAAAAAAAAGCGAAGGTAAAGAATGTATTTTACGAAAACGCACGAAGGCATCGAATCGATTAGCATGTTGAGGTAAATTTATAAAACTTCGACCATGATCGAAAGACTCGCCCCGTGATATGTGCTAACCGGTACCGGGCAGCTGCTCGTGCAAGTAAACCATTACCGACGGGCTTAGGTTTGTATGGAAACTTTCAGCAACGTGATGACCGGTATGTGGAGTAATGCGGGAAGTAGTTTTATTGAAACAGCTGGCAGCTTTGGGAGGATTGTTTGCACTATCGTCCGTCACTGTGTGACATGCTATCGTACCTTTTTTTCCATCTGTTCAACAAGAAAAGCTTCCATCTCTGAACAAACGTTGGATGGTGGGATAATGGGAAGGTGGCATTGTTTGAACATGCTATGGTGCTGGTGGCGATTGAGCCATCGTGTAAAGTTTGTTCTGGCGTTGTGCGATGTAGAAACAGGTGACTGGAAAAATGTTGCAAAATCTTTCTTTTATTTTTGCTATAAATAAATGGAAGCACGATAACGATCGAGACGTGCAAGCATTGTCCGAGAAGAAGGATGAAGAAAAGAATAATTTTAGTTCCTTAGCAGTTACTAAGCATTGTTTGCATTGTTTTTCAAAATGAGCATATCAATATAAATTACAGAGTTCTTGCTCCTTTTCTATCAGTACATGTACATGTACTGAATACATGTACAGCTTTTTGTTACAGTACGTATTCTCGGTGGTGATATTAAAGTTAAACTTTTGTGTTTGTTGTTTTATGTAGCAAATTTTTTAAATTACTATAGAATGACCATACAACAGAAACGTCTTAAAGATTAATTAATTAGATGTTCCTCAAATTAGTTAACAAAAACGATCAATTTTATTCACGCAGCTACAATCGACCTGAATTCAAGCGAAGATAAATGTGATTTAGTATCGTTGGTTTTCCATGGATTCGACTAGCAATTAAATATGTATGTCCAAACTCACTGTATATTTGAAAATCAGAATGTTTCATGTTTATACGTTTTTTGCATTGCAATTCGGGCGCTTGCATGGTACTTTTCGAAGCTTTTTCAGTATCGAAACCATTTCCAAATATCCTGTAATGTGATGTAAGTGTTTGTTAAAACGCTATGCAAGAGCGATTTATGGTAGCTCGGCTCACTTTTGCGAGACCTAACAGAAAACTGTGACAGACGGGCAAGATGAAACTTTCCCGATGTCGACCTTGTCTCCTCTTTTTTTCCGATTAGGTATAGAAGGTTTGGCAATTCAATGAAAGCTCCCGCCGACGCTGTTTGTGTGGGTTGAGCAGCGTGCTATCACTGACACGCGTGGTGAACTTCTGTTATTGGCTTATGGGATGAGAACGTCACCCACTACCCCGTTTTCCAGGCTGGGCCAGAGTTTCGGTTCGCACGTTCGATACGCTACATCTATTTGTCAGTCGCGTGAACTTACTGCGAACGAATTTGTTAGAAAATTTTCCTTCAATCCTGAAGTTTCTTGATCTCGTCGCGGTAACTTTCCTTCTGCTTGCTCTACGAGATTTAGCGTGTGCTCCGAAAGTGCAAACATATCCCCGTGCTCTACTCACGGCACCATCCGCTCCAAACCGAAACTGTTTACTTTCTGCAAGAAGCAGGAACATCGAGTAACGCAGGGTTCGCCGTAGATTGATGGAAGGATGTTGGGATCAAGAAGTGAGTTGTAATCAATTTTATTCATCAATTTCTTCGTGCTTTCAGCAACACGGCTTGCACGCGTATTTGACATGGAATGATATTTCCTTGCGAGACTTTAAAAGCTGCCACTTGTTTTGTGCATGGCGTGTTTCAAGCTGCTGATGCTGGTGCGAAAATGTATCGCGCACCTCAACAGTGAGAAAGATGTTGGAGGTTATGTTTTATTCAAATCACTTCACATTTGACGGATGTAGGCATACATGTTAGACGTTTGTCAAACATCGTAATGAATGGTAATCGTGTATATATATCTATATATATTGGGTGTACTCTATTTATCGACATAATTGAATTTTCTTTCCGACACTTACCTGGTCGGGTAGAATATCCATCATACATTACATTACCTATCTTTGCTACAATCGTGGTGATGAATCGCCTATAGATATGTAAACCATAGCATAATTGGACAGGCAATACATGTATGAAGTGAACCAATTTTCCCTTATGGTAATTGTATATAATTATTATGATCTAATTTCCACCCGCTTGTGAAGAGTAGCGAGAGAAAAGTTTTATTGTATTGCATCATCTGTTAGAAAATGTTGCTATAATTATGTACACTGGCGGTACACGATAATCACACGATTGTAAGAGAAAAGGCTACATTTAGTGTCCATAAAAACAAACTTCTCCTTCAAATGGTGTAGTTCATCAGCGTGATCAATTTTCGATAAACTTCAGCACTAATGTAGTCTCATTCATTTCGGGCGTTGTATTATCGAGCACCGTGATACGTGTGGTAGATGGGAGCAGACCCTTCGGAAAGTAGTTTTTCGCAGCTGTTAGCAGACACAAACCGAAAAACCTCCCGTCGGGATTAAAGTTTCGCCGAGCGCGCGGTATCATCTCTGAACCCGTGTACGCGGCACGCGGCGCATGTTCCATTTCCATAGTCGATTATCAGATTTCAAGGCGACGGACAATCCCGGGCAGTACATTTACGCGTCTGACGCACGGATGGGGCGAGTGCACGAAATCTCACCCCTTTTTTTTGCCTTCCCATTTCTTCCACCGGGCTGAAAGAACATGGAAATGGAGGACTCTCGCTGGAGCAATGTGGGTCGTTTGTTGGCAAAGTTTAGGTTGTGCTCGGTTGAAAGGATTTATGAGAAAAGTTTATCTTGTACTTCCCTGCCCACACCGTTCCCGTGCACAAGCAAAGGGAAGAAAGGGAAGAAAGCCAATGTGGCCCTTTGCGCCTGGTGTAAGAAAGATCCGTCGAAGATGAATATGAGCATTGCAATGGAGCTACCACTTTTTGCCGGTAACTTCAACCAGTGTGAAAGTGTTTGAACTATGCAAACGAACCCGCTTGACATGAGCCGAAGTTTGCTGTTTAGCGTTCGCTTTCCGAATGGGTTCCGAAGGGTTTGCCCAAAATGGGGATCCTTTCGCACGAAAAGTACAAAAACAGTTCCGTTTGCGTTGGTTGGCTCAATTAGTGTGAAGAATTTTGGTTCTTGTTTTTTTTTCCTATCATAAATAAGTCTTTCCCCATTTCCGAAAAAGGGTACAGTTTTCCGATACATCAACATTTGGGAAGTTTTCTTTGATGGTGGAAATTAAATGGATTATGAAGTGAGCGTCGATCAATTACGTAACGCTGGGTGCGATGATCGTGGTTCGGGTACTGTCTAAAAATATTTCTTTTCCAGCGTCGCCAGCCAGTACACATAGGGCCAAGTGCAGGAAAGTGTGAGTTTATCACGATTACCCTTTTTTTGTTGTACTACATTCGGGTTTTGTATGGATGGTAGAATTTTTTCAAACAAGCAAAGTTGACTGATTAACGATAAGGAGTTGATTAAAAGTTTCCTTTACCCTATCAGGAGGTGTATTTGAAAGTGGTCGGGTCCGGTGCTATGTAAACCTTTTTCGGACTTTTAGACAATGTTTGAATAGAGCTTCAAGTAAGGTTTTTTTAAAAGAATTATGAAAAGGATTTTTTAAAACGTAGATAAAAATAGTAAATAAAATATTCAGCTGCAAAGCCAAATTTGATTGTATTTAATTTCCAAAACAAGGTTTTATCGTTGATTTAGCATTAAATTAATTTTAAAAGCGGTTTTCGTGGTCAGTTTTTTCCTTTTTTGAATGGAATTTGAGATGTCATTGTAATAGCGTTATTTAGATTACTTTTATGAAGTTTGCAATTATACTGTAATGCGGGCAATGCATCCAAAGAATGCAAAATTATGCAAAGAGCTTCCAAAACCAATTTCTTCCGCTAAGGATTTTTCTTCGGTGCTCGTTCGATTTAGCAGAAATAGATCCCCTTGCAATGGAAACTCCAATGGTGTTTACCATGTTTTTGCCAGTGAAATGTACATTTTCCACCTGGTGCATCAACTGCACCGCGAAAATAGAAACAATTTTAATAATCATGAACCACCTGGCGCCTCCATCGGCAGGATGCTGGTAGGTTAGTTAACAATGGTATGACGCAATGGAGAAAAAGAGAGAGAGATATATAGAGAGAGAAAGATAGAGAAAACTCCAATGCGAGTGTACAGCTGTGATGGTGTACCATTAACAAAGAATGCAAACCATTTCGATGCTTCACCGTAGTCCACCTGCCCGTGAACGAAGCGCACGAGAGCTGTACTTGTATGGTGTGACAAGGCGTATTTGGTCGAAATGTTTCACGTATGAAATTTTTCACCCGTTGCGATGGTTTCGTGCATTATACTGTACTGTGCTTGCCGTTTCTTCTGTCGCGTTTATGTGTGTGGGTTTCCATCACGGTTGTTGGTTCACGTGTCATTCCCACAAAGGGGATTTCATTGCACAGGAAACGTTTTCTTGTTTAGACGTACAGTAACCGGTGAAGCTGTGTCCTTCCCAGGCACTTTTCTTCTGTTGCGCGAGGTTTCGGAACCTATACCGTTTCAGTTTCAAGTGGGGCACGTACCACCGAACGAACTAGTTCTTGTTTCGAGTACCTTTTTAATTAAATTGTATATGAATCCTGTGCGGACGTATTTTTAGATCGCTATTTTGTTGTACGGAAAGCATCGTCCACCACCCAGAACCGAAGCGTTTGCGGTAGAGAAATAATTATGAAAAT
>STHB01032864.1:0-10115 GCA_018908115.1 Anopheles rivulorum
TCAGGCTGGCTACACACACCGCTGGAACCCGCTGTTCAAGATCGCGAAGAGCCCCGCCTTCGTGCGCGTCGGCCGCCTGCAGGCGATCGCTGCGCGCCTGTATCACACGGCGGATGCGCGCAACAAGTTCTTCTACGAACAGGCGGCAGACCTGTTCATGGGGCTTGCGTTGTATCAGATGGAAATGACCGGCGACTGCACGTTCGGCCAGGTGCTGCGACTCGCCACCACGCCAGATAAGAAGGTGCGCGAACATCTGACGGAGTTGATGCAACATGAGCCGCAGAAGGGCGTGCCGCTGTCGGGAGACTGCCTTGGCGCACTCTCGCGCGTGCTGGCGTCGCCGGACGAGACGATGCTAAACATCGTCGCGACGTTCAACGCGGGCCTGCGTCTCTTCAGCAACCCGATCGTCGACCAGGCGACGAGCGCGTGTGATTTCGAGCTCGACCGCGTGCGTCGCGAGTTGATGTCGATCTACGTCGTGATGCCCGTGCGCGAACTTGCGGTCGCAAGCCTGCTCGGCAATCTGTTCTACACGCAATGGATCGAGGACAACCTCGACGTGTTGCCGGGCGAGGATCCGACCATCAAATATCAGTGCCTGGGCGTCGGTGATGAGTTCACCGCGCTCGGCCGGATCGAAGTGCTCGACAAGGGCAATGCGTTCATCGCGGGTTACTGGATTCGTCTGCTCACGATCCTGCAGTCGAAGGCGCAGCTGGAGCCGAACGAGCTGTACGGCCCGGCGGGGGCCCGCACGCTGATCACCAACCACGCCGTGCTGGTTGCGTATGCACCGGGCAACCAGCAGGACGCAAAGGAACTGTCGGAGACGCTCGGTACGTTCACCGAAAAAGCGACGTCCAAGAGTCGCAATCACGGCCGTAACACGTCGACCGGCACGAACACGTCGGACCAGGGCCGGGCGCTGATGTTCGACCAGGAATTGAAGCGCATGGAAATTCACGAGGAGATCGTGCTCGGCTTTCAGCGGCCGATCCTGTGCGAGAAGGCGACCTATTACGAGGACGACCTGTTCATCGACCGCATGCGCTCGGTCAGTCCGATGCTCGCGGCGATCGACAAGCGTCTGCCGACCGAAGAAGAGATCAAGGCGGCCTGGCGTGCCGGCGAGCTGCGCGCTACTGGCATCCCAACCCACAACCCCGAGTCGTACCACGCGGTGCTTTCGGCGAAGGCCGCCGGCGAGATCCGTCTCGCGCGGCAAGCCGGCGCCAAGCCGCTGACCGCAGCCGAGCTGCTGGCGCTCGATCAGCAGAAGCCGGGGCCGCTCGCGACGGACATCGCGCTGGCCGGCTTCGAAGCTGATTTGGCCGAACTGGGCATGCTGGTGCGCGACGACGTGCGCGAAATGCTGGCCGGCATTCGATTCGATTTCAACCTGGCAGCGGCGGATGTTGCTGTCGATTCTCAGATTGAGCCGGCAGCGCCGGCGGACAACGACGTGAAGGAGGTGGCGCATGGCTGACGAGAAAAAGCCAACACGCGAACGGACATATCTGGATGTGCCGTTCAAGGAAAAAGACGCAGCGAACGAGCTGGGTGCGAAGTTTGATCGCCGCTCGAAGAAGTGGTACGTGCCGGGCGGCACTGACGTCGCGCCGTTCGCACGCTGGATGCCTGCGCCGGAAGCGAACGCCGGAGAGCGGCCCGCTGGCGTCGCGCGTGCGGTGGAATCGGATACCAACGAATACGGCAGCGACGCCGATTTCGAGCGCGAGGCTGTTCGCCTGAGCGACTTGATGGGGCAGCCGATAGAAGAGGCACGCGAGTTCGTCCGGGAATCGGTGCGTGGTGCCGAGGAGCGGGCCGCGTTGCAGGCCCGGGACCAGATTCAGAGCCAAGGCGGTTCCGCATTCGATGCGATCGACGCCGTGCGCGCAGCGGTGCGCCAGGCGCGGAATCAGTATTTTGCGGAGCGTCAGCACCTGTATGCGCCGGCGCAGAGCGCGCAGCAACCGCCCGCTTCGGCCGGGCGGGCCGCTCGGCGCGATCCGCGCCAAGCGCCGGCCCGGCGTGTTCGCCCGAAGCTCGACGATGCGGCGCTTGGCCGCCGCTACCGCGAGATGATTCAGTCGATCGCGACGACGGTCACGCTTCGCGGTGATGAAGTGAACCGCACGCTCGCGCTCGAGCATCGGCTCGAGTCGATTCATCGCGAAGCGTGGCGCAAGTCCAACGACGCCACTGCCGGCGATCGCGCGATCGGCGAGCAGATCCGCACCCGCACGGGCTTTGCAGCAGACGAGTTGCCCCCGCTGGCGGCCGAGGCGCTGAGCAAGCTTCGCGACGAAGCCGAGTTGAGCCCGATCGAGGTGGACGAGCGTACGCCCGTGCGCGATGTGACGGAATCCGACCCGATGGACGATGAACAGCCGGTCGATCCGATCATGGGCGAGCCATCGCACGCGCACCGTCATCGCGATCCGGAACGCGACGACGGTATTGCGACGTTCGCGGACATCGCCGAAGCGTTCGAGCTCGATGAGGCGATGCGGGAGCGCGCGCCCGAGGCAGGCCCGGCGACAGGCGAACTGGGGCCGGTCTCGCAATCGGACGGCCAGACCGTCACATTTGCTGATGTTGGCGAAGCTGCGGCGGCTGACACCGCACCGGGCGATCGTACGCCGTCGCCGGTAGAACCGGTCGTGGCGCAACCGGCACCGGCTGTCACGTCGGAGGGCAGCACCGTCTCGTTCGCAGGCGTCACCGATGCAACGCCGATCGACGACGCGATGCGTAGCCGCGGGCTGACGGCCGACGTGGTGTCCGTGACTCAGGACACCGCGCGATCGACAGTTGGCGCGACGGTGGCGAACGAGCCGGACGTCCAGCCGGGCCAGGCAGTCAACGACAAGTCCATGAATGTGTCGGTCCAGCCTGGCCGGGTCGACACTCAGATCAAGCGCACGCAGTCGGACGCCAGAAACGAGCCGGACGCGAAAAATCCGGTCAACGATCCCGTGCGGCCAGAGCTCGACACGGTGTCGACGCAAGACCTGCAGCGCGTCGGCGCAGTGCGCGCCAGCGAGCGCGCGGCAGCCGAAACGCTGCTGCGCGAGCAGAGCAAGCCAATGCCGAAGGCGGAGGATGTTGCCGCCGGTGCGCCGGCGGCCACGGTCGACGTCGACGCCGGCGAGAACCAGATCGACGTCGATCCGTCGTTGCGCAAGCCGATTACAACGAGAGACGGCTACACGATCCCGCCGCAGATCGCATCGCGCTACATGGTGAAGGAAGGGCGGTTCTGGAAGCTCGACGGCATGGAGGCAAAGCCGGGGAGCGAGCCGACGACGAAGCCGCATTTCGAGGACGTCGGTTCGCGCCTGAAAACCCAACAGAACGATCGGGGAACGATCGCCGACATGCTGGCCGTGATGAAGGCGAAGAACATCGATTCGATCACGGTGAAGGGCAGCGAGACGTTCCGGCGCAATGCATGGATCGAGGCGTCGCTCGACGGAGGCATCGAGGTCAAGAACTTCAAGCCGAAAGAAGCGGACTTCGCGTTGCTCGAGGCCGCGAAGCGCGAACGCGCGGCGCTCACGATCAAGTCCGGCACGTCACCCGAGCCGACCGTCGGCCCGAAAGCGGACGTGACGCCGAAGGCCGAAGCCGCGCCTGCCACTCCGGCGACGCCGGCGCCGGCGCGGACCGCCGCAGCCGATACGCCGAAGGTCGCGCAATCGCAAGAGGCCCCGGCCAAGCCAACGGACTCGCTGTCCGGCGAATTGCTCGAGCACGGCAGTGCGCGGTACCAGCACCAGAAAGACGCGTCGTACTCGTATTTCGTGCGGTATCGGGACGACGCTGGGACCGAGCATACGGTCTGGGGCGTCGATCTCAAGCGGGCGATGGAGGTCTCTGGCGCGAAGGTCGGCGATGCCATTTCGCTCAAAAACCTCGGTGAGACAGCCGTCACCGTTCAAGCGCCCGTCCGCGATGAAACGGGCAAGGTGATCGGCACGGAGCCCAAGGACGCTATCCGTAACGCGTGGGAGGTGACTCGCACGACGCCTGAACCGGCACCGGCGGAATCCAAGGCGCCCGAGCGCGAGTCGTTGACCGTCGCGCAGATGCGCGAGCAGTTGAGCAAGGTCATCGAGAAGATGCCCGCCCGGCAGCGGTCCGAAGTGCTGAACCGATTCGATGCGCGGATGCAGGCCGGCACCGAGGTCGAAGCGCGTATCGCGCGTGGCGAACTGAGTCGCGATGCGGGTGCGGCCGAGATCGACAAGCGTGCGGCCGAGTTGCATGCGGCGTGGACGGCACCGAAGGCCGCGCCGACCACGAACCCGTCGAACGGCCCTAAACAGGAACAGCAACCGACCCGTGGTCAAACGCCGAGCGTGATGTAAGTACCAGGTCGCACCTATCTACACGAGGTATCTGAAATGAGTTTGAGCTTTGCAACTGTGAACTGCACCGGCAACGTCGGTAAGACCACCGTGACGCGCGAGCTGCTGGCGCCCCGGCTGCCGCATATGTCGGTGCGTCAGATCGAGTCCATCAACACCGACGACTCGGCCGGCCCGAAGGTCGAAGTGATGATTGCGGCGCGCTTCGACGAGCTGCACGAGGAATTGATGCGCGGCCGCGAACTGCTGGTTGATATTGGCGCATCGAACGTCGAGGAATATCTGAACCGTCTCGATTCGTCCGAAGGTGCGCAAGAGGACTACGCGTGCTTCATCGTGCCGGTCGAGCCGGAAAGCAAGCAGCTGAAGGACACGATCAAGACGATCAACATGCTCGCGGATCTCGGTGTGGAACCTGAGCGGATCCGCGTGCTGCTGAACAAGGTCGAGCTGGTCAAGAGTGAGGCGCGCGAAATCACGCTGCGTCGTCACTTCGGGCAGCTTTTCGAGCTGCACGAGCGGAGGGGGTCGTTCGTGCTGAACGAGGATGCGCTCGTGCCGAAGAACGACGTCTTCACGCTCGCGGCGGCGGCCGGCCGCACGATTCACGACATCGCAACGGACGGCGTCGACTACAAGGCGCAGCTGATCGACGCAAAGACCGGCGCGGAGAAAGATCGCCTCGTGAAACTGGTCAGCCTGAAGCGTAAGGCGCTGTCGATTGAGCCGTTGCTCGATAGCGCATTCAACGCCTTGCTGGCGGGAGTCGTCGCATGAGCGACCAGACGCCGCAATCGGATCGCGCAGGCAAGGCCTCGGAACGGCTTGGCCAGGTGCTCGCCACGATGCCGGCGTCGAACGAGCTCGCGGTGCTGACCGAGATCCTGATCGAGCAGATGAAGGTCGTGGACGCGCAGCACCACGTTGTCGCGTTGATGGAGTCCACCGACCAGACGCTTACCTCGACCGTGCAAGCGCTGCGCGAAGAGAACGCCCAGCTGACGAAGCTGATCACGCAGGCGCGCCAGGCCTTCGTCGGGGAAGTAGCCGCGAAGGCCGCCGACCAGGCGCGTCGCGCGGCCACCGCGGAAGTAGCCGAAGAACTTGCCCGTTTGCGTGTTGCTGTCGAAGCGCGCGATCACGTGACCACTGCGCACCCGGTGCTGGCCACACGATCGGCGATCGCCTCGTTTGCCGCGCAACTGGCCATCGCGTTCTGCGCCGGTGCCGCGGTCGTGTGGGTGGCCGGCCATCTGTCGCACGCGCTCGGCATCTAGTCCAAACCCAACACCCTTATTGCAAGAGGAGCATCCAACCATGACCGACAAACAACTTGTCCTCCAGGTCGTCGTCCCCGCGATCGTCGCGCTGGCGATTTTTGCGGTCCTCTACAGTCGTGCGGCGGATCGCCTGGCCGCCCGCAAGAAACTTGTAAAGCTGGCCGATACGACGGCGTGGGAACTGCGCGTGAATGATGTCGCGGTCGCGACGATTCGCGAGCACGTCGTGGTCGATATTGAGCGCCGGCTCGAGCGCCAATGGTGGAGGCGCGCGTTGACCGCATTGAGCGAGTTTTCTACGCTCGTGCGTCTGACCTGCGTCAGCGTGGCGGCCGGCGTTGTGGGTGTGGGCATCCTAACCATTCAGAGCGATCCGCTCGGCGCAGGGCATGCGCTGCACGAGCTGTTTGCCGCATCCGACGCTGCCCTACAGGCGGGCTGGAGCGCGTTCTGGCTGGTCAGCGCGACGATCGCCTTCCTGTATTTCTGCATTGCGATGGTGTGCGGCGCACGGCGCCGCCCCCACGACTATGTTGCGGAGGCATGGTGGAACAACGTCCGGCGGGCCGCCCACGTTGCGCCGAACGGCAAGTTGTCGCTCGTTCTGACCGAGGCGAACCGCTTGAGCTGGCGCAGCCCGTATCGGGTGGACTGGTCGGGAATTGATTGGCTGGCAGATTGAAAGGAGGCCGATCATGTCAATTCATCGAGTCCTTCATGCCCTTGCTCTCACTGGTCTGTTCGTGGCCGCCGGCTCGGCCCAGGCGTTCGATCTGACTGCGTCGTTGTCCTCGCTCATGGGCTCGACGGCATCCGCTTCAGGCGGAACCTGCAACGCTGAAGTGGGCTTCTCACCGGAGGGGAGCGCAGCGCTCCTCGTTGCCGGCGTGCTTGATCGCGCTCGCTCACGCGTGCGTCTGGCCGCCTATACGTTCACGTCGCCGGACGTCGTACGGAGGCTGATCGCGGCGAAGCGCCGCGGCGTCGACGTTGCGGTGATTGCCGACGCCAAAGAGAACACGGGCGCCCGTGGCGCACGCACCGGACAAGCCGCGTTGAATCTGCTGGTCGAGGCCGGGATTCCGGTGCGCACGGTTTCTGTCTACGCGATCCATCACGACAAATACATCGTTGCTGACGGCGAGACGGTAGAGACTGGCTCATACAACTACAGCACCGCCGCTGCGCGGCGCAACAGCGAAAACGCCGTCGTGATCGCGAATTGTCCGTCGCTCGGCAACGCCTACGAGGCGCACTGGCAAAGCCGATGGGCGCAGGGCGAGTCGTATCGCGCGTCGTATTGAGGTGCCGGCACGTCGTCCGCGACATCCTTTCCTGAGGACTACATCATGACCACCACGCTGATGCTCCAACCGATCCCCGTCGTGCGAGACGGGGATGGCTACTTCCTCCATCCCGACCTCGCGCATTTCTGGTACGTGGAACTCGGCGACGTTGAGCGATGCGAGCCGCAGCAATGGGAAGGCCTGTGTGAACGGGCTGGCATCGTGACGAAGCATGTCTCTCTCGAAAGCGAGGCGGAAGATCATCCGGCCTACGTCTCTTACTTCGACAACGGCAGTCCGGACATCACGGCATGGGATCCGTCGCCGCCGTCGGGCTGGTGGCTGATTGAGATCGGGCAGACGGAAGACGGACCGTTCGCTGTCTGGGCAACGCATCGTTTGAGCTGATGTGATGAGCGGCGACGATCTAAACGCATTGACCGAATCGAAGCGCCGCGGCCGCAAGAAAGCGCAATCGGCGCTCGGCAAGCCGGTCAGCACGCGGCTCACGGAAGAACAGTGGCAGATCTACAACGACAAGGTCGAGCGCTCGGGCATGAGTTCATCCGAATTCCTGCGCGACTGCATCCTCACGAACCGCACGCAGATCGTCGAGCGGCCGCGGGTGACCGTCGAGCGCCAGCGGATCATGTACGTGATCAACAAAACCGGCAACAACCTCAACCAGCTTGCCCACGTGGCGAACACCGCGCGTGTCTCCGGCCACCTGTCCGAATCCACGTTCGCCGCGCTGGTCGACGAGCTGGAAATGATTACGCAACTACTGAAGGCGCACCTCCATCGTGTTGATTAGGGTGTCCGGCCGCCACGACGGCGTCAAACAGTACCTCGAGGAAGGCCGCAAGGTCGGCCGAGAACTCGATCGCGATGACCTGGACGAGCGGGTCGTGCTCGTCGGCGATCTCGACCTGACCGACGCGGTGATTCAGTCGATTGACGCACCGCCAAAGGTTGAGCGCTATCTGTCGATCACCCTGTCGTTCAAAGAGGATCATGTCGATCGCGAAACGCTGTTTCAGATCGCCCGCGATTTCGAAGCGTTTGCGATGCACGCGTACCGTCCGGACGAATACAGCTTCTATGCCGAGGCGCACCTACCCCGCGTCAAGAGCTATGTCGACCAGGCGACCGGCGAGCTGGTGGAGCGCAAGCCGCATATCCATATCGTGATTCCGAAGCTGAACCTGATTTCGGGCCATACGCTGCGCCCGTTTGGCTTCGACAAGCACAACACGCATTTCATCGACGCGTTCCAAGAGCACACGAACGCGAAGTACGGGCTCGCGAGCCCGAAGGACAACCGCCGTACGCTGCTGACGGACGCGTCGGAAATGATCAGCCGCTATCGCGGCGATCTGTTCCGCGCGAACAGCCGCGAGCTGAAGGAGCAGATCCTCGACGCAGTGCTCGATCGCCAGATCGAGGGCCACGACGACTTCATGGCGCTGTTGCGCGAGCACGGCGCCGTGCGCATACGGAACGCCGGCCGCGACGACTCGTATCCGAACGTGAAGCCGGACGGCGCCGAGAGGGGCGTGAATCTGAAGGAATACGTGTTCACGCCCGCATTCATCGAACTGCCGACCGCCGAAAAACTGCAGGCGCTGTCGGCCGACGCTGCGGACCAGTACGAGGATGGCGTCGCGCCGCGCCGCACGCCGGACGAAGTCACAGCGTTGCTCGATGAATGGTACGCGTCGCGCGCGCGCGAATTGAAATACCTCAATAGCGGTAGCCGCCAGTACCAGCGCTACCAGGAATCGTCCCCCCACGACCGCCAGCTGATGCTCGCGGAACTCGAACGCGGCTTTTACGCACAACACCTAAAGGCACATCATGACCGAGCAGACGACACCCTCCCAGGCCTCGAAGGACATCTTCGACGAAATGGAAGCGCATTTGAATACGGCACCCAGCCGTCCGACGCCTTCGACGAGCTCGACGCAGGCGCACGAGAACTCGACGTCGATGCCTCCGAGTGGGAGCCCGGCTGGAGCGCCGGCGACGCGCCAGGGCGCCTCGCCGATGGATACGACGACCTCGATGCACAGTTTGACTTTGTCCCAGCTGAGTCGAGCCCGGCGGCCGAACCCTTCGACGGTCTGCGAAACGTGCCCGGCCGCCCTGTGGACGGCATCGGAAGTGGATCTGCAGTGCTACTGCCGGATCATGCGCTTCACCAGCTGGAGCCAGATGGCGCCGTATCCACGGACGGCATGCGATGGCATCCAGATCGCGATGGAGAGCCTGCAGCGCAACGAGTAAGCGGCCCGACACCGGGCGAGCTGGATGCCTATCACCGCGCGCTCGAGGCGCATTACGCCTTCGGCGACCCGTTCGACAAGCTGCCCCCGATGCGGCCGCCGGCGACGCAGGTGCCCACCGGCATGTCGCCGCCCGAGTGGTTTTCCGATCGCCGGCCGGATCCGTTTCTCGATCCATACGACGTGCCGTTCCATCTCGATGCCGCCCGGCCGATCGCGCCACGCTCGCCCGAAATCCAGGCCGACGTGGTGCCCTATCGCTCGCGCCGTTCACGGGCGGGCGACGACGCATTCAACACGCCGCGCCATACCGGCCGCGTGTCTGACAACGTCTTGTCGCAGTTGGCGCGCGATCGCCGCCAGCGCGACGACGTCGCGGGCCAGGCCGGCGAGTTTCGCGCGATCCGCCAGGGTCTCGATGCGCGCCGGCTGCTGGCCGAGCTGTCGCACACGCATGGCGTGCGACCGGCCAAATACGTGGTCGTCACCGGCCGCGACGGCGCCGATCGCATTCGCGCGGGCAAGCGCGCGCTGAACGTGTCGGACTTCCTGACGAAAGAGCTGAATCTGTCGTGGCGCGAGGCCGCGCCGATGCTGCGCGCGGTGTATCAGCGCCAGCAGGCGGGCGAGCCGATTCCCGCGCCACGCGAGCTGCCGCGCGCAGCGCTCTGGCGCGAGTATTCCGTTGCGCGCGAGGCGCATGTCGCCGCGCGCAGCGACGCGTGGCTTGCGCAGCGCGCCAGCGAACAACAGCGCCGCGGCGAGATTCGTACCGCCTTCGAGACAAAGCGGACCGCCATCAAGCAAGACGTGCGCCTCTCGCCGGCGGACCGGCGCGCGGCGACGTCGCTGGCACGCGCCGAGCAACTGGGCCGTGACGAC
>STHB01032865.1:0-10113 GCA_018908115.1 Anopheles rivulorum
ACACGTCTACCCGGTTGTAAGTAGCGTTTTACACTGTAAGGCTGGTAACTGTGCCGCGACAAATAAGCGAAATTGTATACATACTGTACTGGTACGACAAAATAAAAAGCTATGAAAGTATTTAAAACGTAATTTCAGAATGGAAGTTATCTTTACTCAAACAGAAATATTGAGAAAGTTTATTTTTGTGTAGAGAAGCGTTCATTTCGATTCCATTTTATTCTATTTTTAGAGAATATTATTGTGGAACAAATTTTTCAATTTTATCAACATATTTTCAAACTAGATGTAGACCAAAAAGCATCTCGAAACTCTCACCTTCTCAAACCATAAGCACTCTCTGATCAGTAGGATTCGGACAAACCCTTTATGATCGAGGAAACATTTTGCGAGTAATATTATTTTAAAATCCAATGTTTATATCGATTACTATGCTCAAATATGTGATAGAATGCTGTTTGTTGATTTGATTTGTTCTGATAAAACGAGTAAAGAGGCCTTTTTTATAATAACTCCCAAGATAGATTTTTGGTATCCTGGTTGTAGATTATGTCCAATCTTCCCAATTTTGAGAGTTCCGCTTTATTTAAATTGTGTTTTTAATTATTTTATACTTTACTTATCTGTTTTACCTATTGTCAAGGACTTATAGATCTACAAGTTAAATCTCGAAATACAGAGCAGTCAAATTTTAGTCTAGTATTCGAATATCTGTAACGACTCTGGTACTTGAATTCGATGAGTCCAAAGAGTGTATACTGATGAACTCTAGACAAAATCCATGTTCACCATTATATTTATATTAATAAATGAATAGCTTCAAGCTCCTTCGAGTGTCCAACCAAAGAATAGCAAAAGATTTGATATTACATTCGTAACTCGAATCTTTCGTCAAAGAAAAGAGCATCCTTGTAATCATCTTAATCAATCTATCTAACAGCCTGCAAGTATAAAGAAAAGTTAAATCTTTTTCTTCAAATGTCTTTCGGTAGGATACTCAAAAGATATCGTGTTCTATGGCTATCTTGGTGAGGTCCTTTTCGGTTCCCGATCTTTTGTCTTCTCGAGTTGCAGATATTGAACCGAAGTTAGCTTGAATAGTTGTGCATCATCTACAATTTTAAAAAGATTTCATTAAATATTCATTTATATACATTTTTATTCATCCAACGCATTTATTATTGTAGTGAGGTTTTACTTTGCCAACACAAGAGTGCTAAAAAAATATCCAAAACTGCACGTCTGATCAATTAAACAGTTTATTTTTGTTATTTTATGCTTAACGTCGGTTTAATAAATATGTACATGATATGCCACAAAAAGTCCTGATGGTAAGACCAAGACTTAATTTACAAACCGAAGAAATAAAAACTTAGAATATAAAATTTTTAGATTCCTGTGGGACAATTTGTTATTTGCATGTTTATAACACAAATCCAGCAAAAGCATTAAAAAGAAATATGGTTCAACCATATAAAGTGCATTACACAAACAAAGTTGCTTTTATCGGCTGGTTGTGAGGAAAAGCTTTACACAATTAGACTTGATTTTTTTAAAGGAGAACCAACGCAAAATTCTCCCTGTTCGTACTTCTGCCACACATACCGCTGCATGCGTTGCGTAAGGTGTTGCAGTCCGGTACATACCACGGATGCACTTATTGATGATCAAACATTGCCGCAAATCATCCGGTCCCGTCACTGAGGCCGGTGCCGCTAACGACCGGATGAAGCGGCCCCGGTACAATTGCCGAACCGCGGGTATATCGGTATGCAATTTCCGCGGTATTGATGAATTGCCCACCCTACCGCCGAAAAACCGAAATTGCGCCCCGCCAAACCGTCAAACAGCCGTTAAAATGGGATTGAAATCTGGTTAGGAATTGGTAATATGGAACGCCCGACAGCGTGCCATCATTACGGCAGGCCGGTAGAGACAAAACAGCATATTTGCCACCGGCTGTCACAACAGTTCTCCCGGCTGCTCGTTACGACATTGATACCGGCAGTGGGGTAAAATTGGTCAGGAAATTGATCATTCATTCGGCACTCATCGAACTGGCCGAAATCAACTGCCGGCGGGCACCCCCCGCAAGGGCACGCAGATTCAATTGGGCCACAACAAAAAGGAAATGCCGCCACAGGATCAAAGACCGATGGCCGATTGTTGCTGTGTGTGGCGCGAGAATGTTTTAATTTGTCGGTTTATGATTTTTGCATCAGGTGTAAGGATGCGTTTGCCAATCGATGCCCGCGATCACCGTCGACTCGAGTGTGCGTCCAGAGTTCAAAGCGTCCGAAAGGAAGGAAATGCTAAGGATGCTTCCGTACAGGCCTGGTACGCACATTTTTCGGCTGTGTTCGGTCACTTTGAGCTCTTCTCGAGGAAACTAAGAGCAACAGTACCTGATGTACCAATAACAATGTTCAATGTAGCTTCCTGTTGATTGTGTGTAAAGCGAATCGGAAGCCAGAGAGTCGAAGTATTGCGTCTTCCTTCCTAAGGCCATGTAATGCAGAAGAATTAAATGCTGCCACTTATTTTCCGCTCATTAGAAGCGTACTGATTGCTGAATACGTGTTTGATGTTTCGGAATTCAATAAATCAGTTGCACAAAAACATCTTCGGGAAAAGATCAATGAGCCACCGATGATTGCAAAAGAACAATTAAAAATTTTTAGGTGAATCCATAACCGTTTGAACTTTGACTGATTTACAAGTTGTTATCGAATGTATGTAATTTGAACTATCTCTTTTCCACTCAATTATCATTGTCAACTTATCTTCACTTATCTCTTAATCGTTTCTTCTGAGAATTTTTTGTTAAATTCTACTTGTCGTGTCATAAAACTCCAGTGGCAAACTCATAGTCATTTTGTTTAATGTCATACTCGATTAGACAAATTCTTATTAAAACAAGGGATGAAAGACATCATTCAAAGGTGTGTGATTTCGTGATACTTTTCTGCCGACAAGATGACGAACGTTCTGCTGCAAACGTGAACCTCTTGGTACAGACTTGTATTCTCAATTTTAATCCATTATGGGAAAATCCAAGATGTCATTTACATCGTAGGACATAAATTAACAACTTACACATGATATGAAACAATGCCCAAATGAAACTCAATCAAAATGCGACAAAGTATTTGCTTTTCAAAAGCTTTAGTTCTTGTAGAGCTCTAAACCTATCCAGAGTATCAGATAATGTTGAAGAACTACAGTAGCTTGAGCAGTGCTGTTACCTTCCAACGATCTTAACTTTAGTCAAGCAGAGACATCTGGAGGTTCATTCAGTTTGGAAATAGAATAATTTGTTTAAGATCTCCATAAAAACCATCTCTACAATGTAAAAATCACTCTAAAATCCAAAAGATAGGAATGGTGTGCATCGTTCTTCCCAATTTCCAAGTTATTGAATCTTTTATCTTTGTCGATGAACAACTTGTTGCCTAATAAACCCGAAGCTAAGTTGAGCATTGGTAGGATCTATTGGTGAAATATTCGTCAGTAACCTGCTTGGTATAGAAAAGACTCCATAGATCTTCTTCCCCAGGAAAGGATTACAAGGGGATAAACCTGTTGGAGATCAGATGCAACCGTAGACGAAGATCAGGAAAACGTAAAGCATATTTCTTATACATGGATTGGTGACACCGGTGCATGTCCACGCGAACCAAGAAGAAACCTCATCATACGGTTTTACTTCCAACAATAATTGAACATAAGGTATCACCATGTCGGAAGCATAATTTCATGCTGCATCAACCTCTTCATGGTTTTATGCAGCGTGAGGGTACATGATCAGCATAAAAAAAGAGCAATACAATAATGTTGATTTATGTCCAGCAAAAAAAAAAGAGGTCACCTGTAAAACATGGCCTTTTTTTTGTGTGTGTTTCGCCCCACCCAACATTTCGCCCCTTGACGTTTACACGATAGCTTACAATGTCACCATGCCGGTGGTCACGTCCATCCAGCGCAAATAGTCGCTGCTGATTATGAATCGATGGTTTGGGCCCAATTTTACCCACCGGTTCCGGTTGTGCGCCGTGTTGCGATAGCTCAAACCCCCGCTAGCTCCTATCGCGGTACGAGGCGATTCCTTGGGGCGATGAATAATGCAGCAATTGGCCAAAAATCATGCGTCCGAGCACATCTGTCAAAATTCGATATTATCATTTTCCGCCTAACGGAACCGCATTGCTCCTCGCTCCCGTATCCCTCCTTTCTGCCTGTTCCATCCCTTCATTCCTTCGTCCCTTCCTGAGCATACTCCACTCGCACTCGTGCCACGGCCACAGTTCGCGCATAATCGAAAATGCCGCAGAATGAAAAAAAAACAACGCGCTTCGGTCGGAATGGATTTGTACGCGAATGCAGAGAACAAGTGCAACACGGGAGCATACATGCTGACGCTTCCACGAATCATATCATCAGCCGCGCACTCGTGATTGTGAAAGTTTGGCAATTAAATACTTTACGCGACTAATTAATGCAGCATCGCGCAAATCGAATGGGGTCCGTTCGCCTTGGGATGGTGTTGATGGGTCTCCCCAATCCCCCAATCGGTCCGTTGGGAGCTGTAGGGGTTGAGGTTGATGGGAAGATATTCATCAACACACACACACACACACAGACATGCGCACACAGGTCATTCGTCAAAAAATCACGTTCCGAAGGCGTCGTCCGTTTCGCGAACACGGCGTATAAGACACGGTATGTGTGCCATAATCAACGCGCGATTCGCTGATAAATATTCATTCGGGCTGATCGGGCAGAAGGCACTCGGGCAATGGCAAGCGTGCGTACGGTGCAAAAAGGACACGCTGGCGTTACATTGTTGTCCCAGCAGGATCCGGATGGTGCCTGCACCGTTCTGCTGGTCGTCAGCTCGTCAAAAAACCGGGGAAAATTGATCCACTCGCACGGTTCGGTTCGGGTTCGGACTGTGGCGAAACCGAAGCAAAACCGTCCATGCCATGGTTCCGGGGCGTAATTGTTTGCGTTTTGTACCAATGAATGAATGTACGGGTTGCTGCATGATTTATTCCGGGCTCGAAACAACGGTCCCCACCGTGGAAACATCGCAAGACATGAATGAACCGAACCGGCATGCTTTCGCCGGTTCAAGAATCCCGTACGTACGTCGCTTCAATCAGTTGCTGACGAAATATGTATTTTTTTTTAAAGAAAGATTTTTGCTTCTGTTCTGTATGTTTTCTTTTTACTTCTTTCGAACATTCTGATTATGTGTACCGTTGGGTACCGTTTGGACACGCGGGCTCCCAGGCCTTCTGCTTTCTGTCTGGATGTCGGAAAGCTTCCTGGATAACATCCTTCTCGAGCCCGAGAGTGCGCCGAAATTTATGCGAAATGACAGGAGCAAGTTTTTTTTAGCGTTGTTACTGTACGCTTTGTTTTTGGTTTTTATGTCTGTCCGATGTACCCGGGGCTCCCGAAAAACCAGAAATTAATTAAAATCCCATTATGTGCCAAACGGTATCGGTTTGGTTACGTTTGGGCTTATTTGGCTTCGCAATTTCACATTTCACTAGGTTGTCAGGCCATTGTCAGGCGGTGGTAGAACCCCTTAATTTGACCCAGCGGGAAGCGAAAGGTATGATTGATTTATACGCTGGCGCTGGCAGTGTGCCTAGGTTATGGCAATTCGAATTGCATTAAATTCAATGGATTTGTTTAAGAAAGTTTTGTGCGATTATTGTTGTTCCAAGAATTCTTGCAGAGAAGAATAGAATTATACTAACTGGAATAGCAATTCGTTTAAATATGTGTCACAGATGATCAAACAAGGTCTCTGCATATCAGTTGGGACTTTTTCATTGATAGAGACTTCTAGATGTATCTATGTTGTCCAGTGTTGTCCAATGTCCTATCACACTGAGGATACTAAAGAGGTAATGGAACTCTTGCTGTATGTTTTGGTTCTTTCAGACAATTAGATAAAATATGTTTGCTTTGTAGAGAACACTTGCTCCAATCCTGAGTTCCAGAATACTTTTTGATAACACAAATTTCTTATGGGCGTTTGTGGCATCTTAGTGGGATCACAACCGTTTCAGAAGTCACTATATCTGCGGATATATTGAAGGTGTCGATTGTTGAGATAAAAATCTTTAATAATGCTAAGAGTTCCCTCAGTCACAGGAGTTCTTCCAATCCGCTCAAGGGATTTGTAATCCTACAACAAAAATACTCAAGTATTACTTTACTCCAACTGTTAGATGCTTCCTCACCATTAAGGATCATCTATCTTAATGGACATACTTAAAGAGCGTTTTTCCCGCAGGCTGTTCGGTGTCATTTTAATGTTGAAATCAATCCTCAATGCAATTTAAGTTATTGTTCTCCTTATTGTTTTAATTTATTAATGTTTGTAACTCTAAATTTGAACAAAAAGACGAATTGAGCTGCTTTCATTAGTAAGTTTAAGAATTTATAGAGATGAAGTAAATTTTCCTCTTCATTCTCAAAAAAAAAAAACATTGGTAATATATTAAACATGCAAAAGAACATGAAAACATGGTCAATATTTGGTAACATTCGTAATTTTCAATAATTTATTATTAAAAAAAACACCTAAAATACACATAAACAATCATCAATTATGTTTCTAATAAATGTTTAATTCATCATTAGCGACCTTTCGTAAAATTGTACTTCATTTCTTACCAAACACTTTACAAATCTCTACTTCAAATGTATGGTTCCGAGCATCATATAAATCTGCTCCAAAGCCATGCTCATTCCTTCCATTCTCTATACCGTGCAATGGTTCTTTATCTTACATTTTCTTCAGTAATTATCCGACCGTTGGGATTTCGTCCATTTAATGGTTTGGCAAGCCTCCATCACCATCTTACTCTCACATTGAGTTACATTTTTATTAGTGATGGATTGACTATAGAAACGTATATACCCATATCCAAAACAGAAGAATCAAACGCATTACACACGATCTTACCATTAAAAACTTGCCCAAAAGCTTCCGAAAGCTTTCAATCGGCGAAAAGATTTATCTTGCTGCTTCGACAAATTTATGTTCCCGGCCGAGTGTTGATGGAGCCATAATTTCTGTAGCAAAGCTAAACCAAAAAAACAACATGATGCACCCAGTGCTGCAGCAGCTGCACCGCTGTACGCGTAGTGATACGCGTTCCACGCGTTCAAACCAACCCAATATGCGTTCGCGATCAGTCATTTTGGGCACGTTTCGCAGCCCGAAAAAGCAAACACACATGCGCACAAAAAAATCGGCACCCGTCGATGCAATAAAAATCGGTTGAATGATATTTATTTAATTGATTTCCTGGAGCGAGCGAGATAGCACGCAGGCTCGATTATCAATGCGCCTGCTCCAATCGTCCAGCTCAACCCACGGCACCTGTCACCAGTGGCTGGCCAGCTCCCTCCCCGAAAGTGTGGCAAAGTGTCCGGTTCGGGTGTTGGTGTGTTGTCGATCGGGATGGGAAACGCTCAATCAAAAAGCAATGAAATCAATGTTGGCATGTGTGTAGCGCACTATCACCGGGAGAATGTTCAGCCACAACCTCAGCTGCAACACATTGCTTTCCTCGCGCGCCAGTAACGAAAGGAACCGGGCAAGGCAAACGCATAAACCAATGTGGAGATATGGGTGCAAAAGTTTTTCATTTAATTTATCAATTATTTTATGGCGTTGTCTTGCAGTCATGTCGAAATGGTTTTTTTCGTTTTTTTTTGTATTTTCTTTCTTTTTTTTTTGCTTGCTGCGTTAGTGAAAGACAGACGCCAAGCATAATACGGTGGGATCCACGCACTACGGCCTGCACCGGTACCAGTTGGAAGGAAATGATTTGAAATGTTTCACCGGTGACGGAAATACTTCTGCACCTGCCCAGGAACAACTTAATCTTATAAGTAAGTATTGGCGGTGGGAATGAGAACCTTTCCGACCTGAAGCACGTGGAGAATGGGGGGGGGATGAGGGAAGGAGTCCTCCAAATAACATCCATGTTCGTCCATCGTCCCTATCTTCATGATTGGCATGATTGGGTTCGTGATCGTGGTTTTTTGTTTTGTTTTGGGGTGCTTGTAAGCTCGTTTCTGTGGTCCAAAAGCAGTTGCCTTCCTGTGTGCTACGTTGACTCAATGACCGCATTGATAAATTGACTGTCAGCATTGTCCGTGCCACGAGCACTGTCCTTTGCCCATATAAGGACGCGAGTCCTGGAAATGATTTAAAGGCCTCCGCGAGGGATGTGGTTGATAAATTTCAAACATAATTGGCTTTTCTCGTACCGAAATGTGTGTGTAAGCTGTAACTGATAACGTTTGCTTGATTGAGCTGCTTGCGCACGTTGTGTTAGAATCAAGGAATCGTAGAATACAGCAAAAAAAAAGTATAACGCCTTGCTTACTCTTTTCAGTGTTATAAACATATTAATACATTTATCGGAGCATTTGCTAACCAAAGTCTTAATGTCCGGGTGTAGCCATTGTCGATCATTTAGCCCGAAAGCGGAAACCCAACCGACAACACCTTAATGATCGCATCCGACACAAATTTGCATGCTTGAATTTGATCCGATAAATTAAATTAATAAAAAATCGAATGTAAATGATGACTTTAAAATGTCTGCGCTGCAGACTGCACAAAATGTGGAACGCACGGTTGGGCACGAGCCACAGCAACACTTTTATGGATTTTTGCGAGACATATGGCATATGTAAGGCAGTGGTGATGCATATTAATAGCATTATTAATCCTTTTCGCACTGCCAAACTAGTATGACATGAGGTTTGATATTTTCGTTTTATTTCTGCTTTATTTTAGTATGAATAAGAGGATTATTTTTTCAAGCATCTTTCTAGAAATTCATGAAATAGTTTTGATTAAAATGATCACTTAACTTTTTTTACAATTTTAAGAAACTTTTACACACCACATTCAATATTATTCATTTTAAACTTTCATGTTGTAATAAATCATTTCAATTACGTGTTAATTATATAAGACAATACAATGAAGATTTCAAATGTCTGCAGACGGTAGATTGAAGTAAACGTCTGAAACGTCAAACTGACAGTTGCCAAAGAATTAAACGCACCGCAAAGGAAAGATCAGCCTAGACTTAAACAAAATTAAAGATATTGACCAATAAAGAATGTAAGCTTTACAACTCAGCAAATCACTCAATAACGTAACGCTGCACTTTGGAAGAAAATTTATTTCCTATTCGAAAGTTATAAAAGTCGTTCCCATAGTGTAGTCCAACAGTATTCAGTATGCAACATCGAAGCTTGTGGATCGAATCACACCTGAATCAGCTCTCTATAGGACTTGACAAGCATGTTTACTGGTCCTATTCCAGTCCAATAGTTTGACAATATCTAATAATAAGTTCTACATTGTAGAAATGACTATATATTTGTCCGTCAGTAAAAGCTATTAAACTTTGATACTTCCAATGAACTTTTTGATTAACTTCAAATCATTTGGAGGTCTATTAGGTGCTCAAAAAAACAAGATATAACTTCATTATTCAATGGATTGTTCGTTGATAGTGTATATTTCTGCTCGAATCAAGAGGACTCTACGGTTCAGCTTGTAAAGTTTGTGACCATATCTAACTTTTTGCAAGCTGAACTGGAATACGTTCTGATAGACATGGATTTCAAACTCAACCTGCTTTCATCTTTAGACCGGCAAGTTCTTTGTCGGTCAGTATAACACCAAAAAAAATTCTTGTTTGTGTTGTTGTTGTTGTTGTTGTTGTTGTTACCAAAAAAAAAACATATTCTCTTAAAAATTCTTCACTTTTGATTTGCTCTAAGTAGGAAGAAAGTAAAAAAATTATCGATTTGTTTTATAAGCCTACAAAAGTAATTATTTCATTGTGTAATCGTGGTATGGAGATGGAAAACCATTTAATCAATTTGTAAGCAGATTCACGTAACTATTTTTCGTTTAATTAACATTTCGCTTCAACGGTACTATTAACTTGTGCATTAACGCGTCGCCTTTTATAATTCCTGCGTATAATTTTCACTCCGTTTTCATCAACATTAACCAACGACGCACGTGTATCCTTAGTTAAGCTCACTCCCGTG